>JAXIVJ010003690.1:0-40000 GCA_036785665.1 Chirona hameri | reverse complement strand
TCCGACAGCGCAGACGGAGAGACGAGGAGGCACGGAAAGACGAGAGGCTCCGACAGCGCAGACGGAGAGACGAGGAGGCACGGAGAGACGAGAGCCTCCGACAGCGCAGACGGAGAGACGAGGATGCCTAAAGTCCTTCGTTATTGTGTGCAATAGTTTCTATATCTAAACTACCATATGCATGACGACATAATTGTCATGAAATTTGTTTATGGTCATGAAGGAGAAAATAGAAACATGTCCATTTTTCGATGGATATCCATCTATCGTCCAAATAAATGACATATTCGTTTTTTCAGCTCGAAATACCCCGCATAGCCAGATTTCAAGACAACTTTCAAGGTGACCTATTCCCTTTAAGATAAGGGATATGACTAGAAGAGCGTGTCAGTATGCTCTTTCTGATCATTCGTCACTGTCATTTCATATAAGGAAGGCGTTGCGAAGTTTTTGCCAGGATGTTCTGATGATCCGGGACTATGGTTTGAGATGAAGAGTGTGGTGAGAAGTCCGCGATGTCGGAATGTCTGATCATTCTTGATCGCCGTTTCAGATGAGGAATATGGTGAGAAGTCTGTATCAGTGCTGCTAGACGGAGAGGAGTCTGAACTGGTCTTCATTGACATGCCCGATGGAGAAATGTCGGTAAGTATTACGAGCTAATGATACAATTCGCGCTCTCGCTCTCTTGCTCTCTCGCTCTCTCGCTCTCTCGCTCTCTCGCTCTCTCGCTCTCTCGCTCTCTCGCTCTCTCGCTCTCTCGCTCTCTCGCTCTCTCGCTCTCTCGCTCTCTCGCTCTCTCGCTCTCTCGCTCTCTCGCTCTCTCGCGCTCTCGCTCTCTCGCTCTCTCGCTCTCTCGCTCTCTCGCTCTCTCGCTCTCTCGCTCTCTCGCTATCTCGCTCTCTCGCTCTCTCGCTCTCTCGCTCTCTCGCTCTCTCGCTCTCTCGCTCTCTAGCTCTCTCGCTCTCTCGCTCTCTCGCTCTCTCGCTCTCTCGCTCTCTCGCTCTCTCGCTCTCTCGCTCTCTCGCTCTCTCGCTCTCTCGCTGTCTCGCTGTCTCGCTCTCTCGCTCTCTCGCTCTCTCGCTCTCTCGCTCTCTCGCTCTCTCGCTCTCTCGCTCTCTCGCTCTCTCGCTCTCTCTCGCTGTCTCGCTCTTTCGCTCTCTCGCTCTCTCGCTCTCTCGCTCTCTCGCTCTCTCGCTCTCTCGGGGGGGGGGGGGGAGGGTAGCAGGCCGTCAGCCGTCAGCGATAAATTGTTGACCGGGAAGGGGGAGGGGTAGAGCGCCTAGTCAGCCCGTCGGCAACCCGTCGGCAACTGTATAGCATGTATTAGACTTCACGTCTTCGGGCAGGGGCGTCGCCGATAATTGTTAAGTGTCGGCTGAAATGACGAAAAAATGTACCCCCATTTTTCTGGGGATATTTAAGCCTTTGCAGCATTTGTAATGTGCATCTTCATGTTATAGTGGGTATTTACTTGTTACTTAGCGCCGCCAAGCGGCGCCAATTTTGTACGTGTTTGCCCGATAAAACCCAGAAATATAGACGGTGGGCCTTGTAGAGGATAAGAAGCTAAAAATCATGTTAATTTAATTTAGCGTTACGGCGTGAACATTTTAATTTTAGGTCGTGGAAAACGAAATTTTAATATTGGAACCAGACCGTGAGTGGAGCCTAGCTTCAGGTAACTCCTTTTCCTGGTTGAACATCTCGGTATGATGAAAAATATTGAAATGAATGCAGTTTTTCATATGCCTTAGCCTCGGATAGTAAATCACCATGACCGGCGGCAGTCAGCGCTCAATAGTACATAAGATAATAATAACTGTATACATATGAACCGAACTGTAACAAATAACTGGTAACAGTGCAAATGGTTTGAAAGCAGCAAGAGGCAGAACGACTTTTCCGCGCATAAATGGTCCCTGTGGATCTGGAGGAGCCTGGGGGAGATGGTTTGGAGAGATGGCCCTGGCCTGGTCCCCAATATTAGGTCTTTGGTCCAGCAAGTTGGGCATCGCTGGAGCAACTTCCGAGTGCCGATGTCCGCGTCTTTGCGTTCGCGTTGCCTTTTTTTCGACTCGGCAGACTAGCTAAACATGTAGCCCGCTTGAAAGTTAATATTTTGTGAAGGGAGTGGGCCCTGGGGCCAGCAATTATACCGCCAAGGAGAGACTCTGCCAGACACTTAATGTAATGCATTTGCCAATTTTCAAAGTCGTATATAAAACCAAAATGGGAAACTTGTGTCATGCCGTGAAGCGGCGCGAAAATTTTCCAGTTTTTGGCTGTGGATAGCTGGGTTTTGATTGCTGCAAAGGCAATTTTTACGATTAATTGTTAATTTTCCTCTCCTGCTTCGGGGGAACACAGTTTGCCCCCCCCCCCTTGAACAGTCTGGGGGGGGGGGGGCATGGCCCCGTTGCCCCCCCCCCCCCCCCCTGGATCCGCCTCTGAGATTGCATATGGTTGACGTGATTTGCAAAAGTGTGTTCATATCGACCTACGTGTATGATCTCGAAGGAAACCTCGACATAGCTTTCTTCGGTCAGGGACACATTCTTCGTGTGAAAGTTGACTGTAGAAGCATCACCCACGCTGGACGGGGCAGACTGGTATGCGACCGTGATGACTAATGAGAAAATACCGGAATAGTTGGAGGCCGGTGATGTTGTGACGCTCCTGAAGGAAGGTTAGGAGAAAACGTGCTGGGTCCCTATCAGTTAACTTGGAGCTAACTTGTGGTGGATAACCGCCGCACCGAACGCTTCAACTTTAGCAGCTTCTACGCCGTCATACCGGATGTATCTGTTAACGATGGTGATCACACATTTATTACAATTTATTACACGATGTTTCATGAAACATTTGGCCGAAAACAGGATAAAAATGTGGGTAGACGGTTGTTGAAGTGATGAGAATATTTACGATATTAGTTTGTTACTTGAAACCTTTTATACCGCAGGCGCAGTGCTTTTATATCACATTACCTCAGTGCAAATAGCGAGAAGAAAAAAAGACATTAACCTCGTAAAGACATAGACAATAAGCTTAGATATCAGAAGTAACGTAGAGCCTGGTGATATTTGCATAACGTCTCACTCTCTCCTCCCACATATTGCCGCTACCCGTAGGCTCAGAAACCGCGTTGCGTATGCGTATTAGAGTGCCTTTTTAGGTGATTTAAGAAAACAAATTGTCTCTCTTGCTGCCCCGGTTCCATTACGGATTCTAAGGAAACGTCACTTTTTAGTTTTCTCAGTTTCGACCAATTAGTGCCGTTTCAGCCTTTCACCTTTTTTTACGCCGCGCCTCCCCAAACCACTGTGTTCCATCGCCGGCCGCCAGATGGCACTATCGGATGCAATCTAGGAAATGCTAGAGCCTCTATCCTTTTGAATCTTCCTTTTAAAACCAACATATTTGAAGCAAAAAATACTTCGAAACATTGGAAACCTTGGATGCTGCTGGTTTTAAGCTGTCCGGGAGCTCCAGCTTTAAGCACAAAGTATTGCGTTGCCGGGTCGACTATTTTTACATTTTGGCGATAGGAAAACGCTTATGTTTGGTAACCGGTATCTCAGCCGAATATGATGATATTGGGATAATTATGGATGGTTGCAGTATCTATGAACACTCTTTTAACGCCACGCCATATTTATTTTCTACGTTTTGATGCATATGCATTTGATGCCTCGGTAGAGCAATTAATTGATGCATATAAAAAGACCAACTAATTTGTCGATGTCAATTTTTTGTCGGCCGCCAAAAATGTGTATATGTTGCACATATTAAGAACACCTTAAAATATGAATCTATTAATGTGAAGTGAATGTTTTAAGAACATATAGATGGGCAAGATTGGGTAGAGCCGAGTTACGTGCGTTTTTCCTAACCCATATCGCGAGTTTCGGGCTGCGCGCACGTCCCCGGCGACCCTATGTACCCGGTGCTGGGCCGGCGTGGTGGTGCGGAGGGAGATATCTCGACACATCGTATTATGTGTAGACAGCTACCCCCCCCCCCAGAAACGCGCAAACATCTTATTAGTGAGGGCGTCCATGTCCTCCGTACCGCCACGCACGGTCCAGTACCGAGTGCATCAGGTCGACCGGGTCGTTGCGCGCCACCCGAAACGCGCGATATGGGACAGGAAAACCGCACATAACTCGGCTCTCCCTATCTCTCTCATCTAGATGTTCTTGAAATATTGTATTTACACTTGTAGGATAATGGTTCAAGGTGATCTGAATGTGTATAACCTATACAGATTTTTGAAGGCCGACAAGAAGTTTAACATCGTCAAATTAATTCCTCTTTTTATATGCATCAGGTAATTGCTCTACCGAGGTGTTATATGCATCAATGGGTAGAAAATAAATATGGCTTGGCGTTAAGGAGTGTTCATAGATACTGAAACCATCCATAATTATCCCAATATCATCATATTCGGCTGAGATACCGGTTACCAAACACAAGCGTTTTCCTATCGCCAAAATGTAAAAATAGTCGACCCGGCAACGCAATACTTTGTGCTTAAAGTACCGAGTGCATCAGGTCTCCTGGACACCGTAAAACCAACATCATCCATGGTTTCCAATGTTTCGAAGCATTTTTGCTTCAAATATGTTGGTTTTAAAAGGAAGATTCAAAAGGATAGAGGCTCTAGCATTTCCAAGATTGCATCCAATAGTGCCATCTGCCGGCCGGCGCTGGAACACAGTGGTTTGTGGAGGCGCGGCGTAAAAAAACGATGCACGGCTGAAACGGCACTAATTGGTCGAGACTGAGAAAACTAAAAAGTGACGTTTCCTTAGAATCCGTAATGGAACCGGGGCAGCAAGAGAGCCAATTTGTTTTCACGTAACAAATCACTCTAATGTGCATATGCGCGGGCCTTAAATGGGCGTAAACATACTCCGACCAGAAGTAACATCAGGTTAAACGGCCTCGCGAGTCTATATAGCCGATAAACGACGTACTATTCATTAGATCTGTCGATTCACCGCGTTCTACGACAGATGGTCAGAAAATGTCAGACATGTGATTAGGGCGGCTATGGCAGCCTTGCGCACTGAATGCAGAACCGCGCAGGGGCAAATGCTCCATAATGTCTCGGGACAAACCCGCGGTAAAATGCCTGCACGTTCTGTTACGGAATATGAGACTTAAGCATAGCTGCGTCAGCAGTGCATCGGATATAACTAAGCGATTGACGACAAACCGGTCAAACCAACAATGTCAATGTCAACGAACCGGAAACGTCGCAATGTGGCATGGGCTGCGATGGCTGTGACCTATAGTTGATTTATATACTGTATGTATATAGAGCCCAAAAATTCGCTGAGCAGTTTCTCTAGAGTGTTCATATAAAACATACGTATATGTAGTTAGGAACCTGAAGTATTAAAAACGATCTGAAACCAAGACCCTACTTAACACGCGCCCTGGAGGAGGGGGGGGGGGCGAAATCCGCCCCCTCCGGTTTTTCAAGGATAGCGTAAAAACGGTGGCGCTGCCCGCCGCCGTTTTTTGCACACCTGTTCAGAAATGAACTTCTCACATTATGTACAATTAATAACCTCGGGTCATCTCAGGTCAGGTTACCAGACTAGGTCACGTGATGACCTCAACTCCAAAACGTTTGCAGTAGTACCACAGCCACAGTTGTAAGCAGATCGGTGTAAGCAGATCTTGCAGGATTTCATAAGGTCATAGGTACTAACAATTTGATTATCTCGGATTTCTAATGTCGGTGACCTAAGATCAGATCAATTTCGTGACCGCCAGCACTGTTTTGTCAATAACTATCGACATAATGAAGATAGAGAAAATAAAATGGTACTAATGTGTTTGTCTCGTCGAGACACGTCTCCCAATATGCAAAATGACCAACTTGGGTCACTATTTGACCTTGACCTGAGGTCAAATTTCTCAGTTGACTTAACCCGATCACCACGAATATGATACGAAGCGCCTGGACGAGACAAACATGATGGCGTAAAACCTATTGCGTTATCTCTATTAGGTAAGAAGTTATTTGCGAAAAAATAATTTTGCAAAACAAAATCACCTTTTTGACATTTGATGACCTCTGGAGCCTAAACTATTGACCTGAACTCAAATCTGAGGACACTTATGTCGATTAAATTGTCCAAGGGCTTTCTATTTCTTTTGTCCGTTTGCTGCTAACTATCATAGTTCCCGAGATATTTGGGGGTGTTCGAAGCGAAGTCTTGAAAATATAAAAATCCGACCCTTCATGACCTCTAGTGACCTCAGGTGGGGGTCGGCTTTTGAGTGTGGGGGTGCCTGAAATGACGAAAAAATGTACCCCCATTTTTATACGTGTATTTAAGCCTTTGTATCATTTTGTATGTAGATTTTCATCTTATAGTAGGTATGTATGTACATACTTGTTAGTTAGCGCCGCGAAGCGGAGCGAATTATTTACGGTTTTGCCTGAGAAAACCCAGAAATATAGGCGGTGGCCGGTGGGCCTTGTAGAGGATAATAAGCTAAAAATGTTATTCATTCAATGTTTCAACCTTACGACGAACCGATGACGATGACTATGGCTTCTTTATGACGATGACTACCGGCGTGAAAATTTTAATTCTAGGTCCTGGAAAACGAAATGTTAATATTGGAACCAGACCGTGAGGTGAGATGGCTTGGGGAGATGGTCCTGGCCTGTTTCCACTATTAGGTCTTCGGTCCAGCAAATTGTGCATCGCTGGAGCAGCTTCCGGGTGCCGACTCCTCGTCTTTGCGTTCGCGTCGTCTTTTTCGGAACTCGGCAAACTAGCTAAACACGTAGCCTGCTTGACACCTAAAAGTGAATATTTTATGAAGGAGAGCCTCTGCCAGACACTTAATGAAATTCTTTTTCCCATTTTTCAAATTTATATAAGCAATTGCGAAACTTGTGTCATGCCGCGAAGCGGCGCGAAATTTTCCAGTTTTTGACACTAGACACTTGACAATGTTGTAGCTTGATTTTGACTGCCCTGCAAAGGCAATTTTTACGTGATTTTTTTATATTTTTTCCCGCAAAAAGTGTGTGCGGGTGGGGTGGGGGGGGGGGGGTCCACCCTCCCCCGCCTTCTAAAAGTGGGTGGAGTTTGCCCAGACCTCCACCCGACCCTCCTGTCGGCGACGCCCTTGGCTGACAAATATTGCAGCACACACTCTCCTAAGAGGAAAATTGTTAAATTGTTTTGTACTACCATCACCCTCCCCCCCCCCCGAATTCAAAAACGCATCATACTTATCAAATTACCATTTTTAAACCCAAGAAAACATTGCACCAGGTTGGTCAGAGTACAGCACATTACCGCTCATTATGACCGCACCGACCACGGCTAGCAGGCGCTCCAGCTATAGCAGGCGCTCAAGGCGACGGCTAGCAACCCCTTGGGCAGGCTCGAGGACCCAGTTCACCACAGACTCAATGGCCCTCTGGATAAGCTCGAGATGGCCCTGAACAGACTCATTGGCCCCTTGGCAAGCCGAGAGGCCCCTGTACAGATTGTAATAGCCCCTGGGCAGGTTCAAGAGGCCCCTGAACTTGATCAATGGACCATTGGGAAAGCTCGAGAGTCCCCTGAACATACTCTAATGGCCCCTAGGCAGGTTAAAGAGGCCATTGAACAGACTCAATGGGCCCCTGGGCAAGCTGGAGGGGCTTCTGGGCAGGTTCGAGAGGCCCCTGAACAGATCAATGGGCCCTTGGGCAAGCTCGAGAGGCCTCTGGGCAGGCTATAATGGCCCCTGGGCAGGTTCGAGAGACCCCTGAACGGACTCGATGGGCCTCTGGGAAAGCTATAATGGGCCCCTGGGCAGGTTCAAGAGGCCCCAAAACAGACTATAATGGGCTCCTGGCCAGGTTCGAGAGGCCCCTGAACATACTCAAAGGGCCCCTGGACATGCTCGAGAGGCCACTGGGCAGGTTTGTTGGCCCAACAAACAAGTGTGTGGGCTCAATTGGCCCCTGGACAAGTGTACATGCTCTAGAGGCTCCTGGGCAGGTTTTATGGGCCCCTGGATGGGCTCAATGGGCCCCAGGGCATGCTTGAAAGGTCCCTGGGCACGTTTTTGCACCCTTAAGTGGGCTCAATGGCCCCTGGACATGCTCGAGAGGCCCCTGGACAGTTTTTGGGCCCCTCGATGTGCTCAATGGGCCCCTGGACAGTGGACATGCCCAAGAGGCCCCCTGGGTCGGCTTCGAAAGCCCTTTAGTGTATCTGAGGTCCCTTGACATGCACCAGAGCAGACTGGTTATTGATTCGACTCTGATTGAATCGATTGGAATCGTTCAATCAAAATCCCTTGAAACAAAGAAGAATCGATTCACCACCGGATTGTTTTATTCATGAATCATGATTGAATCAAAACCCGCATAGAAACAAGGCTGATTGAATCAAAAAGACAGTGCAATGCTATTTCAATGGTGAGTCAAACGTGATTTGATCAAAAAATGTTTTGATTCTTTGAATCGGAAAGAATCATTTCTCAAAATGGTTATCCATAAATCAAACGGTGACTGAATCATTCATATTCCAAAATGAACCGTGATTGAATCCTTCCAAAGAAGGTGAATCAATAACCAGTCTGCACCAGAGTGACTCTTGCCTGGTTTGAGGGCTCCTCTGTGACTTTTTGAAAGCCATTTAGCTAATGCAAATGGTATCTGGGTCAATCTCGGTGGGGCCCCCTGTGACTCGTAGGGGGGGGGGGGAATTGCCCTCCTTGTCCCCCCTGGCTGCGCCCCTGGGGGTGAGCCAGGGGTAGAGCTGTGACATTCGATCAACAGTGTTTTGTCAAACGGTGTACCAAGTCCGAGAACGTTGTCCATTGACGCCGAGTATTTCCTAGATCTCCGATGGATCTGAAAGGTACATCTTAACTTTTGATCGGTGTCACCACAAAACTTCTGATCAGTGTCACCGCAAAACTTCCGCGTCATATATTGAATTTGCAAATTGCATAACATGTGCCCTACACGCCTCGGCGAAGGTAGTCATTCACTCAGAGTCCAGAGAAGCAATATTTGCTTTTTGCAATCCATTCGGAATAATACTGCAGCTAATTAACAATGCTTTGCAATGCATAGCACTACTTCGTCGAACGGTCAGGCTCAGGCATGTATTGACCTGTGTATTCTCCTCGTGGGTCCACTCTTGGTAAATGACCGGAGTGTGGGGGGGGGGGGGGTGAACGAGGTTATGAATGGCCGGTCTATTGGTAACGTCACAGAGACGAGCTGTCACTGGCCTGGCAATGGCGTTGTTGTTGGGCAGTGCAGCCGCCACTACACAATGGACTTGCTCATAGTTACTCTGTTTGCCTGCAGGCGGTGGTAGGTAACAGGTTAATTTGCAAGGGAGACCTGTCATGGGTTAGGTTACCAACCGGCTTCGCTCCTGCGCTGCGGTAGTTTGTCAGAGAGGTCGACAGAGAGTTGGCCCCGTCCTCACTGCCGTAAGTGATGTCGCATGATGCCAAGTGATGCCAGGTGATGCCATTTGGTAGCCAATGGGTCTGTTTAAGTGACGCCTCCCGGGAGGAGTTTAGAGCAACGGAGCAGCCGTGTGGGTGCCGCCACGGGAACGATCGGAGGCGTTTACGGAGGAAGTATCAGCTGTTTGCGTCCAAGGTTGGGTATCTGTCGGCATTAACAAATGTGTCAGCCGCGCCATAAACGTACTTCTCCAACCTCCTCCGGTTGTCCTCACCTCGATTTCGGGAGCAACTTGGAGGAGTTTAGAGGAGGTTTCGGGCGACGTTGGCTGAGCTTGGAGCAGATCAGAGCAGCCACGGGAACGACCGCAGGAACTAAGAGGAGGTTAGAAGAGGTTAGATGAGGTGGGAGGAGGTCGGAGGATGTTATATGAGGTTAGATGAGGTTAGAGGAGGTTAAAGGAGGTTAGAGGAGGTTAGAGGAGGTTAGAGGAGGTTAGAGGAGGTTAGAGGAGGTTAGAGGAGGTTAGAGGAAGTTAGATGAGGTTAGATGAGGTTAGAGGAGGTTAGAGGAGGTTAGAGGAGGTTAGCGGAGGTTAGAGGAGGTTAGAGGAGGTTAGAGGAGGTTAGAGGAGGTTAGATGAGGTTAGAGGAGGTTAGAGGAGGTTAGAGGAGGTCTGAGGAGGTTAGAGGAGGTTAGATGAGGTTAGATGAGGTTAGATGAGGTTAGATGAGGTTAGATGAGGTTAGAGGAGGTTAGAGGAGGTTATAGGAGGTTAGAGGAGGCTAGGGGATGTTAAAGGAGGTTAGAGGAGGTTAGAGGAGGTTACAGGAGGTTAGAGGAAGTTAGAGGAGGTTAGAGGAGGTTAGAGGAGGTTAGAGGAGGTTAGAGGAGGTTAGAGGAGGTTATAGGAGGTTAGATGAGGTTATAGGAGGTTAGAAGAAGTTAGAGGTTAGAGGAGGTTAGGAGGTTAGAGGAGGTTAGGGGAGGTTAGGAGGTTAGGAGGTTAGGAGGTTAGGAGGTTAGGAGGTTAGGAGGTTAGGAGGTTAGGAGGTTAGGAGGTTAGGAGGTTACAGGAGGTTAGAGGAGTAGATGAGGTCAGATGAGGTTAGAGGAGGTTAGAGGAGGTTATATGAGGTTAGATGAGGTTAGAGGAGGTTAGAGGAGGTTATAGGAGGTTATAGGAGGTTAGATGAGGTTAGAGAAGGTTAGGAGGTTAGAGGAGGTTAGGAGGTTAGAAAAGGTTAGATGAGGTTAGAGGAGGTTAGATGAGGTTAGAGGAGGTTGGGAGGTTAGAGGAGGTTAGAGGATGTTAGGAGGTTAGAGGAGGTTAGAGGAGGTTAGAGGAGGTTAGAGGAGGTTAGAGGAGGTAAGAGGAGGTTAGAGGAGGTTAGAGGAGGTTAGAGGAGTTTAGAGGAGTTTAGAGGAGGTTAGAGGAGGTTAGAGGAGGTTAGAGGAGGTTAGAGGAGGTTAGAGGAGTTTAGAGGAGGTTAGAGGAGGTTAGAGGAGGTTAGAGGAGGTAAGAGGAGGTAAGAGGAGGTAAGAGGAGGTTAGAGGAGGTTAGAGGAGGTTAGAGGAGTTTAGAGGAGTTTAGAGGAGGTTAGAGGAGGTTAGAGGAGGTTAGAGGAGGTTAGAGGAGATTAGAGGAGGTTAGAGGAGGTCAGAGGAGGTTAGAGGAGGTTAGAGGAGTTTAGAGGAGGTTAGAGGAGTTTAGAGGAGTTTAGAGGAGTTTAGAGGAGGTTATAGGAGGTTAGATGAGGTTAGAGGAGGTTAGAGGAGGTTAGAGGAGTTTAGAGGAGTTTAGAGGAGGTTAGAGGAGGTTAGAGGAGGTTAGAGGAGGTTAGAGGAGGTTAGAGGCGCCACGGGAACAGACCGAATGTTGCCAGCTGAGAACGTAGGACAGAATGTGAGACAGCTGACTCGACTGCTGCTTCGGTGTTGTTATTCCGTTATAGCTAACAGCAAACGGCGGACTGACATTCCGCGTTGGCGGTTGGAGGATGCCGCCATATTGCTGTCAAACTTATGCACTTAGCACACCATCAGCGCCATCAGCAAACACATGTGGCGGCCGAGTGTCGCCAAATAGACAAACGTCTGGAGGATTCCAGACCAGTCGACGCCTCACTGTTGACTCGCTCTGTCTCGGATTGTAGAGCTGATCACGTGATAAACTCGTCACGTTTCGGTATGACCACGGGAGGATCCGATTGGGGGGCACAGGCGTCATGATCCCTAAAAAACGCCTGAAATTGAACAAACGCTGACACATTGCTTGTTTTCAAAGACAATTTGAACAGCTATGACTAAGGTAAGTTTGTTTTTAATCAGCTATCAATGCGAAATGAAGCGAAGTCCGATCATGTTTTTGTTATCATGAGTGAGATTGTGTTGGATAGGTGCAAAAGACACATCCAAGTGTCGATCACAAAAGGACGTCAGATGCTTGGAAACAATCTTCCAGATATAAAAAGAGCTTTGTGCTCAGAAGTTGATATGGTGCTATATAGCTGACAACTCCAAATTAAACTGGTATGATGCATTCATTTGATTATTTGTACCTCGTTTGTATTTATCATGCTGATTTGAGTGCAATTGTATGCAGCAGTGATTATGATTAAGTATTTGTATTTTGGTGATAACACTTGGCTTCATTTTGTCCGAGTCGATGGTACTGTCTTGCCGTCCAATTCCTTCTCTGTATTGACATGGCTTGCTTGAGATCCGTCTATTCGTATACTCAGGGCTCTGGCTGCCATGCGTCAGTGGGGCGGAATCAATTACCAGACATTGCGGTAGTGATGCTAATTCGATCAGAATGACACGCCTCCTCCAGCGATCTATTATCGGCTTGACATTTAACGTCAGTGTTGAGAACATTATCAGGTCACTATTTCTGTACCGTATTCTGACGTGTTATATAACACACTGGTGCAGTGGCGTAGGAGCCATCAGGTTACTATTTCTGTACCGTATTCTGACGTGTTATATAACACACTGGTGCAGTGGCGTAGGAGCCATCAGGTTACTATTTCTGTATCGTATTCTGACGTGTTATATAACACACTGGTGCAGTGGCGTAGGAGCCATCAGGTTACTATTTCTGTACCGTATTCTGACGTGTTATATAACACACTGGTGCAGTGGCGTAGGAGCCATCAGGTTACTATTTCTGTATCGTATTCTGACGTGTTATATAACACACTGGTGCAGTGGCGTAGGAGCCATCAGGTTACTATTTCTGTATCGTATTCTGACGTGTTATATAACACACTGGTGCAGTGGCGTAGGAGCCGGGGGCATGGAGGGGGGCAGCTGTCTCCCCCCAACTTTATGAGTGGATGGGAGACTCCCCCCCCCCCAACTTTTGAGTCTCAATACCTGATCCAAAATTACGAGGCATAGCGAGGGCATGACCCAGCTGTAGTCCAGAATACGCTTCTCTCATCTGTATACTGCATATGTATGTATGTATGTATGTATTCGTAAAAAAATCTCCACATCGTGGTTCTTCCGATTTCAGAGTCAATACAGTAAACACAATTACAGGGTGTCCGGAAAAAAACATACTTTGGATTTTAGCTCGTGCTTCAATATGCACATGCCATTTTTTTTTTAAAACTTGTCATGATTATAGCTGGGAACGTGGCAAAACCGATGAACACAGAAATAAGTCCTCTGAGATGTTTTTTTAATATTGCAAAAGCGTTTTGTGTGGAAGACTACATTCCAGGATGTGTCCCATGGTGTCCGGAAAAAAGCTACTATGATTTTCCGTAATAATTTGGGTTATAAACAAACAATATTACAATTTCGCGTATCGTTATATTCACCAGTGCATGGCAAAACAGATAAGCCATGACATTTGTACAGACACTGCCTCCGTCAGCCTCAAGGCGGAGGTTGCGTGGGCACCATATTCCCCGGACCTCAGTCCATTGGATTTCTTTCTGTGTGGAGACCGTGTTTACAAAGGTGAAGAACCGTGTTTACGAAGAAAAGCCCAGAACAACAGAAGACCTGAAGCGCGCCATCATCGCAGAAGTCGGCCGCATGCCCTCAGCGATGATCGACAAAGCTGTCGACCATCTGCAGACTGTGCGACTGCCTTAGCTGAGCATCTTCTGTAGGAGGCTGCACTGTGAGCTGTGACTGACAGAGGGAGTCTCTGTACAAATGTCATGCAGTATCTGTTTTTCCATGAACTGGTAAATATAACGATACTCAATTTTTTATATAAAATATTGTTTGTTTATAGCCGAAATGATTACGGAAAATCACAGTATATTTTTTCCGGACACCCTGGAACACACCCTGGAATGTAGGCTTCCACACAAAACGCCTTTTCAATATGGAAAAGCATCTCAAAGGACTTGCTTCTGTGTTCATCGGTTTTGCCACGCTCCAAGGTATAATCATGAAAAGTTTCAAAAATATTGGCATGTGCATATTGAAGCACGAGCTAAAATCCAGAGTATGTTTTATTTCCGGACACCCTGTATAAAAGCACAAATCAATAAACACGTTTAAAATAACTGCACTCCTTCACCCTTTAGCCATCTCAGTACACCCGCGTGAAAAAGACCGGGCGACTCGACTATCCTAAGCTGAGCTGGTAGACGGTTCCATTTTTTTCCCCGGACCGGCCTATAGCCATTTTCCGGGGGGCGAGTGGCATCTGGCAATTTGCCAGGAAAATAATTACGTTAACCGGTTTATGTGAACCCGGAGCAAGCTAGGGAGTAGGGTGACTATTTTACGTTAGTTTATTGTTCAATGAAAATATAATATCTATCTTACGTTAAGTATTTCGTTCAAGGTCAAAATTAAATAAAACACGAGACACACATACATACACTTTTTATTCCATACACACGCAGACACACACACACACACACATTTGAACATACACTTCCGAAACGGTGTCAGTGTTGATGGAGCCGAGGCGCCATCATTGCGGCAACGGGAGGCTGTTGCCAGTCCCCTGGCTCCTGCGCCCCGGCGAGACCTGGTTGTGGGGTGTATTTGCTGGGAGAAAACTCCTAACTAATAAAAAAACAGCGTCTATCGCAAAGGGGAAAAACCTGCGCAGAAAGCCAAAATTGCGCTAGGCAAAAAAAAAACTGTTATATTTCATTAAATAATCGTGTTTGGTAAAGAAAATCAAAGAGGAGGCCAATCAATTCTGGATAATTATCGCCTAACAGCGTTTGTAAATTCAATGTGATGCGATTCCGTTGCGTGTATTCTATTATTTTCTGGCGTTTTGCGTTGTGCACTGGGCAAGTAATCAGTAAATGTTTAATAGTGTAGCGTGGATAACCTGATCAGTGTTGGCAATTTGGCGGCGGAAGGTTTTCCATAATATAATAATGAATAATTTTTGTATGACCGAGGCGGAGGCGTGCTAGTACTATTTATTTTTCTCGACAATTCTGATGACTGGATATAAAATGTTGGATTTTGGGTTGTATTGATGTAGGTGGAAATGCGGAGCAGCGTCCCACTCACGCTGGCGCAATATGCTAAGTTGTGAATTTATATAATTTAAAACATCTGATACTGGACTTGGTAAATGGTTTTCCGATGGTAACTCCAGGCTCAATTTTGATAATCTGTCGGCTTCCTCGTTTCCCGGGATGCCGGCGTGCCCCGGGATCCAGAGGAACTTGATGTTGTTGTATTTGTTTTTCAAATACTTTATTAGCTGTCTAATTTTGAAAACTATCGGATTTCTACAATCCCTAATTGATGAAATGGCTGATAGCGAGGCGGACGAGTCTGTGCAAATGATTACTTCTTTCAGCTTTTATTTTCTAATATATATTAGTGCTAACAAAATCGATGATAGTTCCGCTGTATGTATGCTATTTATGTCTGGTAGTCGGAAGTTATTGTTTGCTGTGTTTGTATAATATGCGCCATCGGTTCGGCCGTCGCGCCGTGAGCCGTCTGTATATATGTATATGTATGTGCTGTGTTGTGCTTTGTGTTCGTGGAAGAATGTGTGTGTCTCTGCCGCCGTGACTGTGTTTTTGTTGTGTGAAGAGGCGGTGTGTGTCTGGTGTTGTGTCGAGCCAATGAGATGTGAGTGGTGGCGTTGGCATTGTGTTGATGTGTGAATATTGAATAGTGTGAGTGTTTGTCTGATGACCTCAATATTGACCAGCCTAAGAAATTGCCAGTATACTTTTGATAGAGCTTGTCTCGAGTTATCTAACTTCGTTTTCCGCTTATCGCTACACCGTGTGTTTTTTAGATCTTAGGGGGGGGGGGGGTGGCTTTCGCCCCCCCTCCTTCCTGGCCGTCTGTGGTTGGCGCAAACCAGGCTGTGCACGGGTCAACATCAATTCTATTTTATTTCTTTAATTAAAATATTATACGTCTGCCCTACCCTTCCCGCCTCTGTCCTGCCTGGCCCTGCCCTGCCCTTTCTTGCCTCTGTCCCGTCCTGTCCTGTCCCTTCCTGTCCTGGGACAGGACAGGAAGGGACCTGTCCTGACGGTGACCTAAATTCTAGGGGTGGCAATGCTACCCCAGTGTCATGGCAGCCCTACCCTGTCCCACCCTGCTTGGCCCTGCTCTGCCTGTTGCCGCCACCCTGGCCTGCCCCGCCCAGTGGCGCCGGCACAGCTGTTGCATTGGCGTGCTCTCGGTTAGATAAGTCAATTTAGATTACCCGATACAGAGCGAAAGTTTCGGTCAAATTGGCGAATATTATGGTGATGACTAGATATATTAGTTTGAATAGCAATATAGACTAACGTGACTAAAATTTGCATTGGTCGACGAAGGGAGCTGTTCCATATAAGTTCACAGCGGTCGGAATCCACAATTTTGACCAAACAGCACCGGTAAAATTTTGACGGTGACCTAAATTTTAGGGGTGGCAATGCCACCCCAGTGTCATGGCAGGGGTGGCAGTCTGCCACCCCTGCCCCTATGGTGGCGCCGCCATTGAGCTGCACAAGTTGTTTCAAGTTTTGACAGTACTATTAGGTACCTACTATTAATGAACATTGCTTATCATTGCTAATTACTACTACGTACTTGGTAATAACTACTGCTATTACCTCATAATTTGGCATGGCCTTATTGATACCTGATAAAATAAAGAAAAAACGCAAATGAGAATTCAAGAATGAGAAACCGAGAAAGTACAAGAGAAACTAAATATGTCCTTATTCCCTGTTCCTGTCCCTAATATTTCCTAAATCATCCTGACAATTTTTCGGTCAATTGTTTGGATCCAGACGAGCCTCCCACGCCGCAGCCGACCAGCACAGCCGGACCGTCCACGCCGCAGCCGGCTAGCGCAGCCGGGCCGTCCACACCGCAGCAACCCAGCGCAGCCGGGCCGTCCACGCCGCAACAACCCAGCGCAGCCGGGCCGTCCACGCCGCAACAACCCAGCGCAGCCGGGCCGTCCACGCCGCAGCAGACGAGTGTCGCCGGGCCGTCGAGGCCCATACAGCACAACAGTGGCAGTAAATTTCGAGATCAATGGAAGGCAGACTACCCATGGATAGACTACAGCCCAGAAAGGGAGATTGTAACATGTAGCACATGCAGAAAAGCGTCAGCAGAAGGGCTGTTACATGCGCAAACGCGGGTGGAATCGGCCTTCTTTGAAGGCTTCAGTAACTGGAAGAAGGCAACAGAGAAATTCCGCAAGCACGAACAAAGCGACTGTCACAAACACGCCATCATCAAAGTCCACCTGAAGTCTGCACACAAATTGGAGCAAAGCCTCAAACTACAAACAACAGCAAATCAAAAGGTCGCCCAGAAAGCTCTGTCACTGCTCTTTGCATCAGTGCAGTACTTGGGACAACAGGGATTCGCATTCCGAGGACACGAAAACCGTGACGGGGCGCTGTACAACTTGGTGCTTCATTGGGCCCAGACGGACAAGCTCACCGACGTGGTCCACTTCATCAAGGGACGCAACAGGTCATTGAGATGTTTGGGCGGAAAGTTCTGCTGGACATCATGGACGAGCTACGAGCTGCCGACTTCGTTGGACTTTTGGCTGACTGGAATACCGATCAATCTGGCATGGAGCAGTTCAGCATCTGTGTTCAGTACGTGGACCTGAAGATGAGGTCGACAAACGCCTTCGTCGGCTTCTATGATGTTGCCAGCAGCACAGGTGAAACACTGGCCCTCGTGATCTGGGATGTTCTCATCCGGCTGAACGTCCCGATGCAGAATCTGTCAGGCTTCTCCTTTGACACAGCGGCCAACTAGAGCGGTGCTCACAAGGGTGTGCAAAAACGACTGAAGGACCTGAACCCGGAATGTTTCTATGTACCATGTGTCAATCACTCCCTGGATCTGGTCCTCCAAGAAACAGCACGGAAGGCATTGGCGGTGGCAGACACGCTGGAGTTCGTGAAGGGCGTGGCGAATGCTGCCAATGAATCAGCTAAGCGAAAAAACCTGCACAAGTCCCTCTTCAAAGAAGGAGAAGTGGTCAAAAAGCCGCTGCCCATCGCGCCAACACGGTGGTGTGTGCGTGCCTTGGCCATGAAACGGATGATCGAACTGTACGGTCACATGCTGGAAGTTCTCCAGGCTCTTGAGGAAGATCGGTCTTTGCATGGTGAAAATCGAGCCAGTATTGTCGGTCTGGCGCAGAAGGCGGAGCAGGCGCCGACCTACGTCGCGCTCGCCCTGTTGGCAGCTATCTTCGAGCCATGTGAGACGGTGGTCAAGTCCCTGCAAAGCGCAACAGGTACAGCGATGTCGGCGCTGCAGTCTGTAGGTCTGCTGAAAACCCGCTTGCAAAAACTTCGAGATGGAGGCCTGAGGCAAGAGACGGAGCAGCGCTAAGTGAGGCTGAGAAGCTGGGGCTGACAGAACCGGCGATGCGGAGGCGAAAGACTCCAGCCAGGATTCGGCATGACGGAAAAGTCGGAGAAGAGTACCAGGCGAAGTCACCTGTTGAGGCTGTGCATCTGACGTCGCTGGAAGGCCTGGATCTCGTGTTGGCCGGCCTGGACAGCCGCTGCGATGCCGAAGACCTCAAGCTGGCGGCTGTTCGTGAACAGTCGGTGCTGAAGGCGCTGTCTGGAGGCCAACTAGAGACATCAGACCTCCAGCTACCGGCTACCATCGAATCAAACAAAGTCAAATGCCAGATCAGCGTCTTCAGTGTGACATTCAAGAGCCCATCTACATGCCTTGAAGAGGTGTGCACAAAGCTGGGAGACATGGAGGAGAACACGAGGGAGATGTTCAGCGAAGTCAAGAAAGCTCTGGCTCTGATCATGAGCCTGCCGTGTTCTGTGGCTTCCTCAGAGAGATCGTTCTCGATGCCTCGGCGTCTCAAGACGTAATTGCGGTCCACCATGGGACAGCCTCGCCTCAACCATCTGGCCCTCATGAATATGTACAGGGAGAAGGTGGAAGAAATGAACTTGGATGCTATGAGAAAAGGATTCGTGGAGCGGAGCTCGGAGAGACTGAGGACGTTCGGGAAGATGTAGAGCAGGAAGTGAAGGCGGGTAGTAGGGACCGTCAGTAGGCTAGGAATCCAGTTTACCATGAGGCAGGCTCAACGGAACCATCGGGCCGTTTGAGTCATCGTGCCAGAGACTGAGCACGTTCAGTAAGGTAAAGAGCAGAAAGTTGTCGAGGATAGCCATTGTTTGAAGTTTGAATTGTTTGCGTATTCTTCGGAGAAACGGTGTAGGAACGAGAAGGCGGGTAGCAGAGGTCATCATCAAGGCGTTTACTTACTGTTTAGGTATCTGGCAAGTCAGGTAGTTAAGGTAATCATTTGTTTGTCATTTGTGGCAATACAGTGAAGGAGATCGTGCTTCTTGATGCTTGAGGTTTTCTTTTTCTTCTTTTACTGTATTTTGAATATATTAAAATACATTACAGTGCCCTGAAGGCCAATGGAACCTTAATGACACAGTATAGGTACATTTGTCTTTTGCTTGAAGTCTGCGACATTATAAAATCAGATCAGCGAAAAGTTTACTCCTCGACAAATTGTCCAGAAATATCGTATGCTGCTAATATTTTTAATTGATCTAATAATTACGGATATCCGACTTCTGAGCAGGTAAAAATAACTTTCGAATTTCATATATAGTGTTATTGAATATACCATTAGATACCATCACCTACCACTCCCAATTCCCCCCCCCCCCCCCCACACTTCAAATGAGTTCCTACGCCCATGCACTGGTGCTCCACGTTCTAACACTCCTTGTAAAACGGAGTGAGGGTCCCCTGCTGACCGCTAACACTGCGATTACGTGATTTTAATGCGGTTGGGTTGCTGCAGGGTATTTTTGTCCACGTTGGCAAATAAGCCTACCCGGCCTGTCGAGTGTCGACCAGGTTGGTGTCTAAACCGTCTGGCCCCCGCCCCCTTCAGACAAACTACCAAGTCCAACTACCCCGCCCGTTATGCCTAGCAGCGTCGCGGTCTGCTACTGTCTGTGTGCAGAGCTGATTGGTCAGCTCATGTATGCTGCTGACGTGTCGTGTTTGTTGTAGAAGCAGCGTGAAGTTTGCTCGAACGAAATTAAAACAGTTAAAGTTTGCTGCTTACGTATGGTGGGCGTCAGCAGCTACAAATGCAGTTCAGGAATAAATGTCACAAACACAGCTGCCGAACGCAATTGCGAACTCCACTGACCAACTCATCGCGGTCTAAAAACATATTAATATGACTCGCCTGTACTGCTTGCTCGTCTGACAAGAAGCTGCCAAGTGCCTTCGCATGCATTCGGAAAAGAACAGGGATTTGTTGCGGTTTGTAACCGTTGCCTTTGTCACATCTTCCCAGCCCCATCTTGCGGGTGGTCAATGTCCCCAATGCGTGCCTATTTCTAAGCCCTAAAGTAATCCATTATGCTCGTTTGTTTCCCTAAAACGTCTGTATTTACCGTCCGGCTGAGCAGAATCTGGCATTTACTAAGACTACCACGCGGCGGCCTGCCAGAGTGACAAACGAAAAGCCCGACGCCTGATCCTGCAGGCTAACGCAGCGATCAAAAGCTCACAGTCGTCAGCCGCCTCGCCACCTAATGGTTTCCGCCGGGCGATTAAGGCAGCAGTTACTGTCGGTAACATTCGACTCTGTGACAGCAGTTTGGCTGCAGCGCTGTGTTGCGCAGCGCGACGTTACGTTCTGCAATCGTCGCCACCGACCCGTCGCGCCGGTAGCAGGTGAGGTCACGAGACTTTATGGTACAGCTGGTCAGTGCCCCAGGCGGTCACGTGTCCCGCCCTGACCCAGGGATAACGCCATGGCACCACTCTGGTGCATTTCCCACCGGCGGCGGCGGCGGCGCGCTGAGACGTAAGAAACTACACTGTGGTTGCACGCGTCGGGGAACATTTGCAATAACGATGGTAGCTGTATCGGTTCTACACTCTACAGTGCCCCTGTGGAATGATCGAGGGACGGGGACGGGGACGGGGACGGGGACGGGGACGGGTTTAAGTGTTTGCTTATATTAGCATTAGGTGTTAGGAAGCATTAGGTGTTTGCTTATATTCTAACGAGAACTGGGATGGATGAAAAGGGCAAATCAAGGGCAAATCAAGGGCAAATCAAGGGCAAATCAAGGGCAACTCAAGGGCAAATCCAAGGCAAATCCAGGGCAAATCCAGGGCAAATCCAGGGCAAATCCAGGGCAAATCCAGGGCAAATCCAGGGCAAATCCAGGGCAAATCAAGGGCAAATCCAGGGCAAATCCAGGGCAAATCCAGGGCAAATCCAGGGCAAATCCAGGGCAAATCCAGGGCAAATCCAGGGCAAATCCAGGGCAAATCCAGGGCAAATCCAGGGCAAATCAGCAACGGTATGCGTTGGTAGCAGACATACGCCAGATGTTTCATCAGATCTTGTCAAGACCAGAGGATGAGCCAGCATTTTCAATCCTCTGGCGCGGAGTGGAGACCGATAACTTGGTGACGGAGGTGATATTTTGGGGCGAAGTGCACTTAGTGCATCATCAACTGCGCCTTGCGTTGGCAGCTGACGAAGGAATCACAACGGAGAAGATGAGAGAGGGAAGACCCCGCCTCTGATACTCCAGTTTTTACCGCAATGCAGAGATCGTCGAGGCAGCTCTGGCAACCATGAAACGAGCCATGTCGCTGGTGTCACAACTCACAAGGAGGATATTAAGAACAGAACATAGTCTACGGGGTCATGTTCAGAATAGCTGAGATGTCTGCGAAGTCTGATCCCGTAGAAATCCTCCGTTTTAACATGATCAACGTCCCCTCCAACTTTTCGAACTTCAGGATAGTTCTGCTTCTAACTTTGACAAGATGTTGTTTTGTCCGTAATTGGAAAATGCAGGCTACTTGAAATGCATAAGACGCCTGATAAGACAAATCCATTTGCGACTGTCTGGTAAAACCAAACTACCGGTTTGGAGCCTGCGGAGGTAAAAAGCCTCCTTGAAGATGAGAGGTCTGCGCACCTCCAAGGGCCGTCAGTCAGTCAGAGTTTTAAAATCGTTTTGTTGCTCACTAGTGAATTCCCTCATGTTTCTGTTTGACTAGCACTGCAGTCTGCAACATTTAAATTAATACTGTCCTGTGCGTATTATACGAACACATTGCACAACCCAAGTATCATCTCTTCAGTCCGTTACACTTTACCAGCGGGTCTGCATCATATGCCAGTGGTTTAGCTTGATATGATGAACCGTGTGAGATGTTGTGGTATGTTTGCGCGTTTTTTTGTGTTCTTTCTGCGTCTCTTTACCGTTCATTCTTGTTTCGCTCGCAGCTGGAGGACTGCATCGAAGCCCACAACCCGGACGCGTTCGTGGTGGTCTACAGCGTCACTGATGCCAACAGCGTCCAGTACGCCGATCATATCCTGCAGGTAACACTGACCACATCCTGCAGGTAACACTGACCATATCCTGACAGGCACAACCCGGACGCGTTCGTGGTGGTCTACAGCGTCACTGATGCCAACAGCGTCCAGTACGCCGATCATATCCTGCAGGTAACACTGACCATATCCTGCAGGTAACACTGACCATATCCTGACAGGCACAACCCGGACGCGTTCGTGGTGGTCTACAGCGTCACTGATGCCAACAGCGTCCAGTACGCCGATCATATCCTGCAGGTAACACTGACCATATCCTGCAGGTAACACTGACCATATCCTGCCGGTATCGTCTGGTAACACTGACCATATCCTGCAGATAACACTGACCATATCCTGCAGGTAACACTGACCATATCCTGCAGGTAACACTTACCACACCCTGCAGGTAACACTTACCACACCCTGCAGGTAACACGGACCATATCCTGCAGGAAACACTTACCATATCCTGCAGGTAACACGGACCATATCCTGCAGGAAACACTGATCATATCCTGCAGGTAACACTGACCATATCCTGCAGGTAACAATGACCATATCCTGCAGGTAACGACGATCATAGTCATAGTAGCAGTTTCGTAGAAGGGTGTGCTCCACATTTTATTTCCTGATGACGCTCGGAATCGATAATGTTGTCGTGGGTTCAAGTCCCATCAGGCGCTGTCTGTTTACACCTAAATGGGAAGAACGCCAACCCCAAATGGATCGCTGCCCAGCCCTAATGGACCGCTGACTTTGAACGCAGCCACCAAATCCTAGTAATCGAGTGTTCACTCCTGGGCGTTTGGTTCAACGCTTCGTTTCAACGAACGTTGAGCGTCAACAAGATGAAAACTCCTTCCCCGATGTCAACAAGGCGCATTTATATTTAACGAACGCACGGAGGCTCATTATACACATGAGTGTGCTTATTATCCCGCGACTTACAGGGGGGGGGGGGGCTATTCTTTTCCCACCTCCCGTTATTTTTCAATAACTCCTAAACCAACACCTGTATCGTCACCAATTTTGCAGTACTTCTCTCACATCAATTCTACACATGTTGGCCAGAGGAACAAGTTGAGGTTATGATAGGTCAACCGAAAATGACGTCAGAGTGACGTCATGTTCTTCGGTTTTGGTTGCAAAATAATGGTTTCCGGAAAACGCTGCCAAAGATACAATCTTTGAGATAAATTTAATTGTCTTAAATCGAATTACTGCCAATAGATCGGTCTATCAAACTGCAATCTCGGATTTGTGAGTTTTTTTTAATTAAAATTTCGAGAAATCCAAATACATTTTTGTTTACATCATTTTCAAAATGAAATCAGAATTATCACAAAAACAGATTATATATTATTGAGGCGTGTTCCGTGAATATGTGTACCAAATTTGAAGTCCATATCTTCAAAAATGACTGACTTATGACCTTTAAATGACAAAAATCGACCACCTCCCACAGCATTACTATGCATAAACAATGCATTTCCGTTTTTGTTTTTTACTTCTATTTATATGGAACAAACAATGTTCTAAGGTCATTTTTCGCGTTCTAGACGAAAAACAAACCCATAAACATGTGTTACAACGCCTAATGCCCGTAATCTGCAGTTTGACCTCGTGACCTCGGATGACTTTGACCTGACCCAAGGTCATTAACAGCTTAGAATGGTACTTAGAAGTGTCAGACACACGAATTATACCGATTTATCGACTGCTTATGCGTTTAATATTGCAATTTTGCGCGACAATTCCATCCATCGAGACGTTTTGACACGGTCAAACATTTTGTACTTGACCTGACCTGTGACGTCATCGGTGACCCCGAAGTCAACAATATTATGTTTCCCTCCATAAATTTCCAAGGGCTATCGAATGCCGTTTGATTTGTTTTACAATCGGTCCAGTAGTTCCGGAGATCCGAAGGGGGGGGGGGGGCAAAAAATAGCCCCCCCCCCCCCCCAGTAAGTCGCGTTATGAAATATACCCCAGTAACTCGCGGGTTAACCGAGTGTTTGGGGACGTCCTTGACCAAATTTAACTACAACCTCAGAAACACAAGCAATAGCCACGACATTCGTCGTATGTACGACGCAGTGTTGTATGGTATACAGACTTGGTTTTACTTGCACAAGACTGCTCACGCCAAAACGACGCTACTTGCTCATATACATTCCAAGCACAGTCGAAACTGTTTGGAGAAGAAACAAAATATTTACAATTATGTAGCGGCTTCACCAGCAGAAGCCGGAGGCTTATTGAGCTTTAAGATGAGCAATGTGACCCGATAACTAAAGCAATACCTGCAGAATACGACAGAAGCGCATTCCATTTACGAGATGAAATAGAAGACACAGGGTATGCGAGGAAATCACAATTACTTCCAATTTACTGCACCGTATTGCCGTAAAGTGCAATCAACTAAAATGTACAGACCCTTGTAAATAACGCCTCTGCAGTCCTCATCATGTTACGTATATTATACAATGTCCAGCTCGCAGCCGCGTTTCAGCTTGCTTCAACTCGTGAAGTGCGCAGTGTGATGGTCGGATGCTTGTGCCGTGCCGCGTGTCGCGAGATTGCTGTGTTGACATGCTTTCGACATGTTGACATTCGCTTTGCGAGCTGGCACTACTATAGAAGTTGCCTGAAGTTTCAACACTTAATGTCGTGTCGTGTGTGTGCATAGTGTATCACTCTTTGCAAAGTGCTGATCTTCCGCTACTGCCAACAGTCACTGTGTGTGTTGTATAATGTGCTACGTGCTGCTCTGCTGCCAACAGCCACTGTATAATGTGCTGCGCGTTCATCTGCTGTCAACAGTCACTGTGCATATAATGTGCTGCGTGTTCATCTGCTGCCAACAGTCACTGTACATATAATGTGCTGCGTGTTCATCTGCTGCCAACAGTCACTGTACATATAATGTGCTGCGTGTTCATCTGCTGCCAACGGTCACTGTGTAATGTGCTACGTGCTGCTCTGCTGCCAACAGTCACTGTATAATGTGCTGCGTGTTCATCTGCTGCCAACAGTCACTGTGTAATGTTTGTTAATTCTTGCCGACAGTCACTGTGTAATGTTTGTTTATTCTTGCCGACAGTCACTGTGTAATGTTTGTTTATTCTTGCCGACAGTCACTGTGTGTAATGTTTGTTTATTCTTGCCGACAGTCACTGAGTAATGTTTGTTTATTCTTGCCGACAGTCACTGAGTAATGTTCGTTTATTCTTGCCGACAGTCACTGTGTAATGTTTGTTTATTCTTGCCGACAGTCACTGTGGAAGATGTCAGCGGTGGCCAGTAAGGCGGTGATTCTAGTGGGCAGCAAGTCGGACCTGGTTCGCAGCCGGACCATCACCGCCGACGGTGAGGGCTCCACGTGACACGTATGACACGTGTGACGCCGACACGCGACACGTGGAAGGTGACCCACACGTTGCCAGGGTTTCAGCCGTCCTTACCGAGTGGTGCTGAGAGAATTGTCTCGTCGCTCACTAGAGTCGATTGGCTTCAGAGGGAATTCGATTGTCATGGGCTTATCAGAGGTCACGAAATGAATTATCCGGAATGGTTGATGTGATTTTGTCTTCAGGGAATAACCAGTAATTAGTTCGTTAGAGGTCATGGCTGGCGGTACGAGTGGGCTTATTACGTGATATTCCACAGCAAACCAATATCGACGACCGAATCCAATTGTCTCATCCGACATTGTGTATGTATTGATGAGATCGTCGAGATCCTCTGCGTTTGTTCGGGAACTTATGCGTTCAACTCATGGTAATGAGAAGTGCTGCTTGTTCCGCAGTGCTGATTACAGATAACTCAATCGTGGAAAAATTAATCGTATTGAACGCTTGAATGTCTTGATATTCCCGGTGAAATAGTAATACAATAGCTAAATACTTCAAAAATGGACGAGGACAGCTTTTGCATCGGATCAAACTATCTTATAAACAAAACTTACATCAGCGAGAACATCGTATCGCCCAAACCAGGGGCGGATCCAGAATTTTGTTCAAGGGGGGGGGGGGGGGGGGGGGCAGGGCATAGGGGCGCATTTTGTTCCGGGGAATAGGGGAGCATTTTTTACGGGGAAATTGTGGCGCCGTTTCTTCAAACATGCACAGGGGCGGATCTAGGGGAAATTGTGGCGCCGTTTCTTCAAACATGCACAGGGGCGGATCTAGGGGAAATTGTGGCGCCGTTTCTTCAAACATGCACAGGGGCGGATCTAGGGGAAATTGTGGCGCCGTTTCTTCAAACATGCACAGGGGCGGATCTAGGGGAAATTGTGGCGCCGTTTCTTCAAACATGCACAGGGGCGGATCTAGGGGAAATTGTGGCGCCGTTTCTTCAAACATGCACAGGGGCGGATCTAGGGGAAATTGTGGCGCCGTTTCTTCAAACATGCACAGGGGCGGATCTAGGGGAAATTGTGGCGCCGTTTCTTCAAACATGCACAGGGGCGGATCTAGGGGAAATTGTGGCGCCGTTTCTTCAAACATGCACAGGGGCGGATCTAGGATAGGATCAGGGGCGGATCCAGGATTTTTCCGAAGGGGTTGGCGGCTGAACCAGGGGGCGGCATTTTCGCCGTCAAAGGGGACGTCATGACCCTACAGGGGCGTTAAAGGTTAATTAATAACATACATTTTCCTACAAAAATTGTCAATTCTCTTACGCTTACTCATTTGCAGTTTTCTTTTCGAAAAATCAAAATTATAACTTGTTTTTAATGATACTGAATTTATTTGTATAGCACTGTCACATGTAGGTGAGGTGAGGTCACATGTAGGTATGCCGTCCGCCTCAGTAGCACGTATATCCGAGTGCGATCGTGGATGTGACTAATTCTGTCACGGCGAGGTCACTCACCTCTCTCTGACCCAGGGGCGCGCCTGACCTTCAGAAAGAGGAGGGGGCAAGCCAGTCAGTAGAGCCCCCCCCCCCCCCCTTATAATAATAACCAGTAAGGCGCCGTAGTTGGCGATGAACGAGCGGGCGCGACGGAAATGTATGGGGAATTTCAACTCGATCGGGCAAGTAGTAGTTTCTGGTTTGTTACTGGTTTCAAACAGGGTAGGTTAGACGAGAATCGGACGTACGGTTGCTCAGCAAAGAAGTCCGCTTGTCAATCGGACGTACGGTTGCAGAGAAATGCGCTTCTCAAAAGCGTCGCCACGGGCCGGGTCGGGCCCAGAGGGTGGCGGCCCGCGCAGCCGGGTATGGCTCGGGCTGTCGCGCCTCGCCGCCATGTTGGATCGCCGAACCGAACGCGGATTAACACAGCGGGCTGTTGGGGGTTGCAATCCCGGATCAGTATCTCGGCAACCACGAGTCGCACAGACATGGGACAAACACAGATGTGTAGAGAAATGATCGGCCCGGAGTATGCACAATGTCGATAAAATAAATACAAAATCGATACAAATTATACAGCTGTAAAGCACAATCACATCCGTTCAATATCCACCCAACATGTATTCATATTTACAAGCCTGAAGCTTATAATGACAGGTTTAAGAAAAGGCGTCGGACCCCTCCATTCATACTCCTCGCCACCCCTCGCCGGGCCCGGCGTTCCAGCGTGGCGGCCGGCCGCGACCGCTCTCAGGCACTCTTGTCCCTTCCCGTTGTTATAGAGTTCAGTGGTCGGGCCGGGCCGGGTCGGGCCGCCCATAGTCAGATTTTTCCCATACACCACGGAAGAACGAGCGAGTAATAATAATAATACAAAATAATACCCCTGGATATGAACAACTCTACGGATTTCGGCCATTTTATTTTGCGAGGCCCCCTTTTTATATTTTTTTCTCTCTCTCAACTTTTGATGAGCTGAATCAGGACCCTCAGTATGCATTGTACTGAGCGCATTACTAATTTGTATTGCTCCGTAAAGGAGGTAAAACTATATTAGCTGACAAATATTGCACCACACACTCTCATAAGTGGGAAATAGTTACATTGTGTTGTACTACCACGACCCAGGAGCGTCGCAGATAATTCTGGAGTGGGGAGGTCGGCTGAAATGACGGAAAAATGTACCCCCATTTTTGCCTGTATTTAAGCATTTGCAGCATTCTGGTGTGTGGATTTTCATGTTATAGTAGGTACTTGTTATTTAGCGCCGCGAAGTGGCACGAAATTTGTACGGGTTTGCCTGATAAAACCCATAAATATAGGCCTTGTAGAGGATAAGAAGAAAAGGCTATTCATTCAATTCAGCGTTACGACGAACCGAAGACGATGACGATGGCTTCGTTATGACGATGGCCACCGATGTGAAGCCGCGAAGCGGCGTGAAAATGTTAATTTTAGGTCGTGGAAAACTGAATTGTATTATTGGAACCAGACCGTGAGTGGAGCCAAGCCTCAGGCAATCCCTTTTCCTGGGAGCAAATATCGGTATGATGAAAAATATTGAAATGAAGGTAGTTTTTCATATACATTAGCCTCGGATAGCAAATCACGATGACCGGTGGAAGTCAGTGCTCAAAAGTACATATGATAATAATAACTGTATGCATTTGTACCGAACTGTAACACACAACTGGTAACAGTACAAATGGTTTGAAAGCAGTAAGGACAGAACGATTTTTCCCCGCATAAATGGTCACTGAGGATCTGGAGGAGCCTGGGGGGAGGGGGGAGATGGCTTGACCAGGGGGTCATGATCATGACATGACCAGGGGGCGGCATCTGACCTGAGGGCGGCACCTGGCCTGAGGGCGACACATGACTTGATGGCGGCACATGACCTGAAGCCGGCACCTGGCCAGGGGCGGCACCTAGCCCGAGGGCGACACCTGGTCTGAGTGCAGCAAATGTCATAACCAAACCCCGTAAGCATGTCTATTTCCGCGCCGAAGGCGCGGAAATTGGTCTGCTTACGAGGCCCTTTCGCGCTTTCGGCGCGGAGGGGGGGGGGGGCGTGGAGGGGGGACCTCCCCGCCCCCCCCCCCTGTATCCGCCGCAGGGGGCGCCTCCCCCCCCCCCCCGCCCTCCCCCTGCATCCGCCCCTGGCCCGAACTGACGCGACCTATGTGTGTGTCTGTGTGTGTGTTGCAGCCGGCCGCAAGCTGGCCAACACCTACGACTGCAAGTTCATCGAGGTGTCCGGCGGGCTAGACCACCGCGTCGACGAGCTGCTGGTGGGCGTGTTGTCCCAGATCCGTCTGAAGCGAGACTGCAGACTCAGCCGGTCCCGGTCGCTGGGCCGGCGCAGCTACCGTCTGCGCCGCGGCTCCCGCCACACGTCCAGTGTCAAGGGACTGCTGAACGTCGTCTGCGGCAACGAGCAGCGCTCCAAGTCCTGCGAGAACCTGCAGATACTCTGAAGACGCCTGTCGGGATCTTCTGAAGACGCCGGCCATATCCTCTGAAGACGCCCTGGAGACGCCTGCAGTGGAATCTTCTGAAGACGCTGGCCAGATCCTCTGAAGACGCCCTGGAGACGCCTGCAGCGGGATCTTCTGAAGACGCTGGCCAGATCCTCTGCAGACGCCCTGGAGACGCCTGCAGCGGGATCTTCTGAAGACGCCGTTCAAATTGTCTGAAGACGCCGGCCGTATCCTGTGGAGGCACTCATCGGCCAGACATCAGCCAGAGTTTCTGAAGATGCCGGCCAGATAATCTGAACACGCCAGCCAGATCATCTCAAGACACTGGCTAGATGTTTTGAAGCTGCCTGCAGAACCTATGAAGACATCGTGAAGACGTCCTGAAGCATCGGCTTTCCATGGCTGGTCCGTGAGAGGCACATTTGGACGGGCCGCATTTCAGATCCCATTGAGTTGTGAGGCGTTCTGCCTTGACCGAGGAAAACGACAAGGTTTTTAAATGCACCTTTATACAGATTAGAAGAAGGAGTTCGCCTTGCTACGTAAAATTATAACATTTACACCGAATTTCATTGAATTGTATGCGGGAGGTGGGGAGTTCAAAGATCTCCTAGATAATTAATATTGCCCTGTGAGATGCTGGTTAGAGATTGCTCTGCTCTGCAGTTCTGCATTGCATTGTATCACGCCTCACAGTACACAATGGACACCGCACGAGTGCAAAACATCAAAAGAGCCGAGAGCGACTGTGCGTGTTGATATGGGGTTGAAGTCAAGATATTACAATTAAAGCCAGTATGACGAAATGGTGGTCGGTTTGGAAGGGCATCTCTCACATAAAATGTGTCATCAACAAGTTTTTGACAGTCCTGCTGGGTCAAATGTCCCAGTTTGGTCACTAATGTACTCCCTCTTGAGACCTTTTGAGGAACCCCTCCGCTACCTTCTTAGATAGATGAAAAGAATACTATACCTTTCCTCGTTAATGTCGGCTGCTCACCTGTATCTAAGTTCTCTGAAGTCCTAGATCAAACGGGCGCATCTGATCCCAGTTCTGGAATTGAGTGCGAACGTGCAGCTTGTGACTTGTGTGTGTGTGTGTGTGTGTGTGTGTGTGTGTGTGTGTGTGTGTGTGTGTGTGTGTGTGTGTGTGTGTGTGTGTGTGTGTGTGTGTGTGTGTGTGTGTGTGTGTGTGTGTGTGTGTGTGTGTGTGTGTGTGTGTGTGTGTGTGTGTGTGTGTGTGTGTGTGTGTGTGTGTGTGTGTGTGTGTGTGTGTGTGTGTGTGTGTGTGTGTGTGTGTGTGTGTGTGTGTGTGTGTGTGTGTGTGTGTGTGTGTGTGTGTGTGTGTGTGTGTGTGTGTGTGTGTGTGTGTGTGTGCGTGTGTGCGTGTGTGCGTGCGTGTGTGCGTGCGTGCGTGCGTGCGTGCGTGCGTGCGTGCGTGCGTGCGTGCGTGCGTGCGTGCGTGCGTGCGTGCGTGCGTGCGTGCGTGCGTGCGTGCGTGCGTGCGTGCGTGCGTGCGTGCGTGCGTGCGTGCGTGCGTGCGTGCGTGCGTGCGTGCGTGCGTGCGTGCGTGCGTGCGTGCGTGCGTGCGTGCGTGCGTGCGTGCGTGCGTGCGTGCGTGCGTGCGTGCGTGCGTGCGTGCGTGCGTGCGTGCGTGCGTGCGTGCGTGCGTGCGTGCGTGCGTGCGTGCGTGCGTGCGTGCGTGCGTGCGTGCGTGCGTGCGTGCGTGCGTGCGTGCGTGCGTGCGTGCGTGCGTGCGTGCGTGCGTGCGTGCGTGCGTGCGTGCGTGCGTGCGTGCGTGCGTGCGTGCGTGCGTGCGTGCGTGCGCGGCGTGCGCGGCGTGCGCGGCGTGCGCGGCGTGCGTGCGTGCGTGCGTGCGTGCGTGCGTGTGTGCGTGTGTGCGTGTGTGTGTGTGTGTGTGTGTGTGTGTGTGTGTGTGTGTGTGTGTGTGTGTGTGTGTGTGTGTGTGTGTGTGTGTGTGTGTGTGTGTGTGTGTGTGTGTGTGTGTGTGTGTGCTGGACTTGCGTGCGCACGTGTAGCTTGTGACTTGTATGTGTGTGTGCTGGACTTGCGTGCGCACGTGTAGCTTGTGACTTGTGTGTGTGTGTGTGTGTGTGTGTGTGTGTGTGTGTGTGTGTGTGTGTGTGTGTGTGTGTGTGCTGGACTTGCGTGCGCACGTGCAGCTTGTGACTTGTGTGTGTGTGTGCTGGACTTGTGTGCGCACGTGTAGCTTGTGACTTGTGTGTGTGTGTGTGTGTTTGTGCTGGACTTGCGTGCGCACGTGTAGCTTGTGACTTGTGTGTGTGTGTGTGTGTGTGTGTGCTGGACTTGCGTGCGCACGTGCAGCTTGTGACTTGTGTGTGTGCGATCACCGAAGACGTTCGTCGTCTGGCCCTGTCTTTGAAGTGACCGCCTGCCGGGGGCGATCACTGTCCGATTCCGCTCGATCTCTCCTCACATCATCTGTGGGCCTGTCGGACGCCTGAGGCACTCTGCGTGGGACGGTACATTAGACAGATGGGTGACATCGTTCTACTCTGTCCGCTCTCTGTCGACAGCCGATGGCGATGACTCAACAGTAATGGCAGGAGAATGTCAGCGATAACATCTGCCCTGACAGCTGAAATGGCAGTTACCGGCTGTATTCACCGAGGCGGGCACACAGAGCAGCGTCTGCTCCTCGCACGGCGTGCCAATGCTATCGATTATGTTCGCCTCGCTCACAGCGGAGGCCACACAAACTATCGAGTTGTCTCTCACCCGAGATCCGGCCAGGGCCTGTGTGTCTGTGACCAGGGCTTGTGTGACCGGGGCTTGTGGGTGAGCTGTGTCTATCGTGTCGTGATGGTCGGGCCGACTGAGCTGTGTCTATCGTGTCGTGATGGTCGGGCCGACTGAGCTGTGTCTATCGTGTCGTGATGTTCGGGCCGACTGAGCTGTGTCTATCGTGTCATGATGGTCGGGCCGACTGAGCTGTGTCTATCGTGTCATGATGGTCGGGCCGACTGAGCTGTGTCTATCGCGTCATGATGGTCGGGCCGACTGAGCTGTGTCTATCGGGTCATGATTTCCGGGTTGCTGTTTTTAGTCAGCCTCCGAGACGGGCTATCGTGTCATGACTAGTGACCGTCTAACAGGCTGTTGGGCCGGACTCGTTGTCAGCTGTGCGGACATCATGTCTAACAGACTCAGACAGCCTGATCATGGCGAGCCCTGGTATCTGACTGGTGTCACTCCGATAACTGTCAGATAATTGGTTGGTAACTGGATACAATTGAATGATAACTGGCTGGAAACTGACTGGTAACTGGCTGAAAATCGGCTGATAACTTGCTGGTGACTAACTCTAAAATGGTTGGTAACTGGTTGGTAAATGTTGGCAGTTTTCTCGTCTTGCCAGTTAAATGTGAAAATACGGCGCTTCTGCGTGGAAGTCACCCGTCAGTAATAGAAGCACCACAAGTGGTTCGACCGCCCCGGTCTTATCTTGTCAACACCAGGTTTTCCGTGTGGTTCTTCTCGGCAGGGCGTCTGCCCCCGTCAGCATCAGGTGTGTTGGCATCTGTGGACCACCTGCACGTCCTCAGCACCAGCCACTTTACCTTGAAGCGCTCTTTGGCGAGCGAGTGGCGCCGTGCCAGTGGCGTGGTCTTCTATCGATAAATGTACAGAGTTAGACTTGGGACTGACACGATGATTAATTCCGAGATAAAAGAGTTGTAAATGGATCGATATCGCACTCACGCTATCCGATGAAACAAAAACATCGTCATTGGAGAATAACGATACTTGTTTGGCTGGGTCCTCTGCTGCTGGTGTGCCGCGGTGGTTGCCGAAACTCTTGCACCAAAAGGTTTACAAGGATAAGGACTGCTTTTGTCGTGCTATTAGAGTGTTCATGATTATAGCACATTTACCTGGCGTTTGAACGCACTGGCTGTAGTGGTTGCAGAATCCATACATTGCGCAAGGTGTGACTTTAAGAATATTTACCATGTATAACTCGCCGCATGTGCATGGTGTGGTTCGCACACCATCCTCGCACATAAATATCAAAAGCGTGTGTTGACGTTGAGCATGGGAGGCATGCTTATCGCTCGCTGCTTTGATGCCCATTGACAACCATTGAGGTTTATACGTACATATTTCTCATCTAGTTCGGTAGAGGTTGTATACAGAGTGGGAATGAACGACCATGGTATCGCCCGTTCGTGTGATGGCAAAGACGAACTGATTAAAGGAGGTCGCGAGTTTGGCGAGAGAGGCCAGAAGGGTCGTCATCAGCACGAGCATAGTTATGCCTTCAGGGAGCCGGAGCCAAAGAGTGTTAGAAGCCATCCAGATACGACTACGAAGACACCTAGTTTGTGTAGCTAGTCGTGGGTTTTTTTGGTCTCAGTGAATCATGGACGGAGTCAGAGGATAGTTCGGTGGATTTTTTGAACGAGGGAAAAAGAGTCGTGATGTGTTTATCTGTGAACTATCTTCTGCACAGGCACGCGCACTTACCCCTCACAGGCGCACATATCGAACATTTTTAATTGCAGTGCTGTGCGAATGTGGACCATTGGATGCGCTTGATGGATGCGCTATCAAAAAGTTTAGGAGAATGTGTGCTGTTCCGAACGCTCCTTCCTGAATTGGGGTAATATGAGATCATGTCTTTCATGTGATGTCCCTTCACCCTCGCTTATAGCATGTGATCTAGTAATATCAAGTAAAATGTACAGATCGGCGATATGGTATACAATTGTGTCCGATGTTTATATGTAAGCAGGCTACGCAGAAAACGCTAGTCGTACGCACAGGCCGGCGGTGTTTTCTGTTTTTTGTTGTGCCGTCAATGCGTTGCCATGATGTGTAATGTGTATTTCCTACTTTCCTTCTGATTCTTTCTTGTGATGCCGCTTGTATTTTATATGCCTTCCTGCTTCTGCTGTTGACGTTTTAACCATGACGGTTTCAGCGAAAACGTTTTTGTTTTTAAACAGTTCTGTGGATATTGAAAGTTCTGTTCTATGTGCTTCCGTTGTTACCGTTGTTTTAAACGCACATTAGCCGTTTTCACGAAGGATTTTGCGTGTGGGGCGATTGGGGCGTTTGGGGCGTAGGGGTAAATGGGGGGGGGGGGCAGTGTTAAGAGCTATGGCCACGTGACACGGTGTTTGGTCAAAAACTCAAAAAGTCCAAAACTTCAAAATTCCAAAACTCCAAAACTCCAAAACTCCAAAACTCCAAAAACTCCAAAACTCCAAAACTTCAATTCTTCAAAACTCTAAAACTTAAAAACTTAAAAACTCCAAAACTGCAAAACTTCAAAATTCCAAAATTCCAAAATTCCAAAATTCCAAAATTTCAAAATTCCGAATTGTGTTATTCCAATGGTGCAACCAACCTTCGGATACAACCAACCTTCGGATATTCGGATATTCGGATACAACCAATCTTATGTTATTCGGATATGCGCGGGGGCAATGCTATGGGCATCGCCGGTCCGAAGGTTGGTTGAACATTTTTATGTGTTTTAGTTTTTAACTTTTTTGTTTGAATTTGGACATTTTTGAATTTGGGATTTTTTTATTTGTTAAAATGTTTGTTTTATTTATTTATTTATTTTTGGAATTTTGGAGTTTGGGTGTTTTGGAGTTTTGGAATTTTGGAGTTTTGAAGTTTTGGAGTTTTTTCGAGTTTTGGAGTTTTGGAGTTTTGGAGTTTTGGAGTTTTGGAGTTTTGGAGTTTTGGGAGTTTTGGGAGTTTGAGAGTTTTGGAGTTTTTGACCAAACACCGTGTCACGTGGCCATAGCTCTTAACACTGCCCCCCCCCCCCATTTACCCCAAACGCCCCAATCGCCCCAATCGCCCCAAACGCAAAATCCTTCGTGAAAACGGCTATTATCAGAGATGAAATGGATCAAATCTGATTAATTTGAAGGATAGAAATTATCCCCTGCTCGGATCCTAGAGAGAACACAATGGATCTCTCCCCCCCCCCCCACCCCCACTCCGGGGGGGGGGGGGAGAACAAATCCCGAAATCCAATGTAGTCATTGGATTAAATACATTGTATACAAATACAAAATACATTAGTCTTAACGGGTACTGGCATAAGGACATTGCCGATACTGAATTATCGATGTTTTGTTGAGGCCCTTAATAATATATTAAGTAGTTAATATCACGATGTTCAGTTATTGTTCATATAATTATCAACCATTCTGTCATGTCAATAAATAAATTATAAATTAATAGTCAATAAATTATGTCAATTATTAACTATGGTGCACGGAACTCAAATGCATTTCGATCCTAATACATTTGGCAGTTTTTCCTTCTCACTTTGACGAATTAAACACGTTTTGGGGTAAATTATATTACGTGTAATGCACTAATCTAGTCCATTGCGTACTCTGCCCATCCCCATGACCACTGCCGAGGAATTACATGTTCTTGACCTTTTCAGGTGGCCGAATACAGTCGCTAACTCTTCGTAAGGCATTCGTTAACCTACACCGAGCCTAGCACGTGACTGACACCAGTGTGTCCGTACTCCGTATATCAGTGGCGTGCCCACGGGGCGTGGTCGAGCTGTCACCATGTCCGGTGTGCGATACCACGTCACGCCCGTCACTTCACCGCGGAACACCGTCCCGTTCAGCAGGCACGTAGCCAGGATTTCGTCCAGGGGGGGGGGGGCTCGAAAGGGCCCCTTCCCGAGCGTTGAAAGGGCCCCCTTCCCAAGCGTTGAAAGGGTCAAACATAACGGATGAAAAGGCACGTTACAAGGATGGAAAATCCAGTATGACAGGTATGACATGGGCCATACCAACTTTTAGGAGCTGGAGTTAGCGAACTGCCATATCAACTTTGGAACCAGCGACACCAATTTGGAATCAGCTATACCAACTTGCAATATTTTTTAAGCTCAAGACCTGGAACTCTTAAAGGGATTATACGGGTTTCCGTCCTGAAAGGAAATGCACTCTTTTTCAGTAGTTGTATGAGCTTTAAACACGTTTAAGACTTATAACAGGGACCTCAATGCTCATTTAGTCCATTATTTCAGAAATTATCAGCGTTTAAACTTGGGCGTTTTTCGAGACTAGTATCAGATAACGAGTACTTGATCGGCACTACTGTCCATCACTTTTATCTTAAGATCAATTTTAGAGTTTTGAATTATCTGCAAGTCCTACACTGGATTACAAAATTATTATGCAATTCAAAACTGACAGGACTTTATATTACTACACACTGTTCGTTGAGGTTTTGTGTTTTTGTGGTTTTCTTTTCTCTGGCCTTTTGCGTTGAGAATTTGTATTATTTTTTTTTGCCATTAAAATTCATGACAAATATCGAATTTTATGGGAAAACTAGGTAACTGCTGCTGTGGTTGGAACAAAACAAGTTTATTTTCTTTCAAATATTGCTTATTTTACCGGAAATATGCCATAAGTGAGGTGTTTTTATTAGCATAAAAGAGATGACTGGCTCTGCCTCAGCCGGTCCTGCAGAAAATACGCGGTGGCATCACCGCGCACTTTGGAATGTCCTTACGTGCAGAAGATGTCATTTCCATAAAAAATGTGGCTACCGTGGGACTTCTACCACCTTTATAAGTACGTTTTACTATGTAACTCAATTATTCTGGGAAAAACCCGTATAATCCCTTTAAAAAAATGCGCCGCGGAGCGGTGCGATTTTTTTAGTCTTATGCCCTGGATATGCTTTATCATCAATGCGTCGTATTGCGTATGGTGCGGACCTCTAAAAATGTTATATTGTGCGTTTAAAAGTGCGGTAGAAAAACGTGCTAAAGTGAACTATTTTGCCCAATTATATAGGAAAGTAGCAACATAACACATAAATGGGCCGAGAAACAGGCCGATGTTTTTTTTTCTAACCTGCATATAATTGAAGTTGTAGTTAAATTACGCCGCGGAGCAGCGCGAAAATTTTGAGTTTTATTCCCTGGACAACTGCATTCTTACTGTTGAAATGCCCAGGGTCCCTCCAGATCATCTAGGGGCCCCTCCGACCTTTTCAATGCCCTTCCAACCTGTTCAGGGACTCATCTAGGATCCGCGAATCGAAAAGACATGATGTGATGTGGGTGATATATATATATATATATATATATATATATATATATATATATATATATATATATATATATATATATATATATATATATATAATACAAAGAGGGCTTACTCTACAAGAAAAATTAAAATCGGAGCTTTCGGGTAGGTATATTGTAACACCCTGACGAAGTGTGTTCCAATATACCCGAAAGCTCGGCTTTTAATATTTGTCTTGTGGAGTAAGTTCTCTTTGTATTTAATCTTAATCTGGGATCTCTACGTGCTTTTGGCCCTTCCGGTCTGACCAGGGACTCCGCTGTCCTTCCAAGAAGCCCCTCTTGTGTTTCAAGGGGCCCATTCGGCCTGTTCATAGGTCCTTCCGAGCTGGCCAGGGACTGCACTGGCTGCTTTGCCGTCCTGTCGACATGCTTAGGGGCCCCTCCGACCTGCCCAGGGGCCCCTCCAATCTGGCTAGGAACTCATCCGGCATGTTCAAGGGCCCTTCCGACCGGCCCAGGGACGCTTTCGGTCTAGCCAGGGGCCCCTCTGACTTGCCCAGGAGCCCCTCCGATCTGCCCCGCGACTCTTTTAGTCGGACTGCGCTGGCTGCTTTGTCGCCTTGCGACATGCTCAAGGGGCCCTCCGACCTGCCCTGGGACCCCTCCGTACTGACTAACGGCCCATTCGGCATGTGCAGGGGCCTTCTGACCCACCTAGGGGTCTTTTCGTTCTGGTCAGGGGTCCCTCTGACCTGCACAGGGCCATTTTAACTGTCTAGAGGCCCTCTGGTCTGACCCAGGGGCCCTCCAACCTGTTCAGGGGCCCTTATGACCTGGTAAGGGACTGCGCTGGTCGCCTTGACGCCCTGACGACATGCTCAGGGGTCTCTCGACCTGCCCAGCCCCCCCCCCCCCCCCCTGTGCTGACTAGGGGCCCATTCGACGTGTTCAGGGGGCATCTGACCCGCCCAAGGGCCATTTCGGTCTGGCCAGGGGCCCCTGACATGAACAGGGCTCCTTTGAACGTACAAGGGGCCCTCTGGTAATTCAGAGAGGGCCTTGGTGGCCGTAAAGGGCCTCTGAAGTGCTCTAAACTCTCTAAAAGACCACGCTCCGCGTGGTAAAGAGCCCATGATACCGCGCTTCACGCGGTCTCGTCGGCCCTTTTCGGAGCGCTGCGCGCGCCGAAAAGGGCCCTCTTGGCTTCCATGGGGGGGGGGGGGGGGGCGCCCCCCCCCCCTCCCCTTGGCTACGTGCCTGCCGTCCATCCATATCAACTGAGCTGCCGCTTCCGACACGGGACACGGGTCAGCGTCACGGGGCAGCGGCACGGGACAGCGGCTTCCGACACGGGGCAGAGGCAGCTTTAGACGGCGTGCAGCGGTGTTGACCTGGACCGGGGACTGTGACCCATGGACGGCGTGCAGCGGTGTTGACCTGGACCGGGGACTGTGACCCATGGACGGCGTGCAGCGGTGTTGACCTGGACCGGGGACTGTGACCCATGGACGGCGTGCAGCGGTGTTGACCTGGACCGGGGACTGTGACCCATGGACGGCGTGCAGCGGTGTTGACCTGGACCGGGGACTGTGACCCATGGACGGCGTGCAGCGGTGTTGACCTGGACCGGGGACTGTGACCCATGGCGTGACACCGTGGAATGTCACCATGATTCTTGGTATGGCAATGTGACACGTCCCGTATCCCATGGCATGAGACCGTGACCCATGGTTTTTCATCGTGACATGTGACCAGTGGTGTGTCACCACTCACCATGACCTATGTCATATCACCGTGATTCAACGTAGCCCCGTCAGCGCCAGGTCACGTCCCAGGCGCCTGGGCTCGTCTCCGACCTCCTGGCACGCCCCCAGGCCTACTGCCCCGTCCCAGGCACTGCACACTCCTCACCTCACAGCGAGAGCATCGTATCACGGCGCGTGGACTGGTCCCGCGCCGGGCCACGGCCATCAACTTCGGTACTAGCTTTAAGCTTGCCCAGCGCGTTTCGGCCAATTGCTGGGGCGACGATTTGTATACCATGTGAAAGGCGGGTGTTCGCTGTAATGTGCTTACTGTCAGAAAATAAACATCTTCAAATAATGTGCTGTTTTATTCTTATCTGAATATCCCTGATATGTAGTATAATGCGGGCAAGTGTGGGCCCCGTGATGGCCTACGCTACGCTACGCTACGCTACGCTACGCTACGGAATTATGCTACGTTACGTATGGTTTTTAGGCCAAAGCTAT
>JAXIVJ010003689.1:0-91198 GCA_036785665.1 Chirona hameri | reverse complement strand
ATGGTTGCAGACAGCTCTTGAGCAAAATAACAGGATATTCGACACCTGCACCGCATTTGTGGCGCTTGTCGATTCAGTTATGGACAGGATTTTTGCAATGTCAAATGGAATAGCAGCCGCCCAGTAAATTATATTTTGCACTAATCCAGGCAGGATTTTGCTGGAGTAAATTATTTTAAAGTTCGTTAAGGCTCAGCTGCAGCCCTTAATGGATCTCATCTTCCTTTTATGGAAATAAATAATTGTGATTCTATAATTGCCGGCCATGCTCCTTCAATAGTTAAGAGGAAATAATGACCTTTTGATTTTGTTCAATTTCTTAGGCTCCAGTTATATTTTTAAAATTATTTTATTTAAATTTAAGAATTAAATTTTAATATTAAGAATTAAATAAAATTATTCCCAAATTCAAAGTTGTAAGTTTGGAAGAAATACAAAACAAGTACCTTGTGTACATGATGAAGGTCATTGACAAATTCGTCCTTCCCTACCATTGTTAACATCGAGTGCGGCATTTGTGGAGCCTCTGTGACATTTCCGATCAAACTGAGCGCTGCTCGGACACCCGCTAGTAGCGCTTTCGTTCTCCATGGCAACCAGGCGTCAGCCAATCAAAAGCCAGAAAGAAATACGCTCTGGCTTTTCATTGGCTCACGCCTGTGTTGCCATGGAGAACGAAAGCGCTACTAGCGTGCGTTCGAGCAGCGCAATGATCCGTGAAGCAATCCGTGATGCATGACTATCAGTATAAGTCATGAATATACAACATGCAAACTATACCAACTCGAATAAAATAAGAGCGGAATGAATTGAACCCCAGGCAAGCTAGTATTCGCAAAGCACTCGGCACTGGCGCCACAATGGCAAAAGGTGAGGGAAATGCATATTGGATACAATATTATTACGTCACAAGTTTCTGAAGTGTCAACTACTATGAAATACAGTGATAAAATACCTTTAATAATGATTAACAAGAAAATTCAAACTTAACAATCATTTGAATAAGTCTTTAATTAGCTTTCAACTCGAAATCAGATATATTTTGCAATGCTACACAAGGAATGGCAACCAATGACGTCATTAACAAAGCCTGCTACGGGACTTGGGTATACTAATCAGGAACAACTCGCCAAGTGCGCCGAGAAGCATGACAATGACTTTGTAAACAAATCGCCGACGCTAAATAGGTCGCCGTCGATGTGCATCGATGAGCTTCTGATTTAATTGCCAGTTTTGTGTTATTGTTCGTTAGTTTTTTTTGGGAAAAACTATTATTTTTCATGATAAAATAAAGCATAGTGTTATATACAGCCACAGACAAACTATACACAACTCCTAATGTTGAAAACAAATGAATCGAATTGCAAAAATTGAGGGTCGCAACCACTTAACTATGCCGCGTTGATGTGCATCGATGAGCTTCCGATTTTATTGCCACTTTTTCCAATCGCTGTTAGTTTTAGAAGATCGCCGGGCATATAATCACAACAAGCAGAACGCACAATATATTTTCCACTCCATTGCGTAAAAAAATAATACGGGAAAAGCCCGCAGTTTGATGAGGACCAAAAGTACTTGACAAAAGGTCAGAAATAGTGCAAGTACCGGTCGTTAAAAGTGTGGAACGCTTATCAACTTTAACTTGAAATATCTTTCGGTAGGAAAGTTTTCATGCAAAATGTGATGAATTTACAATATATTTTGATCTCGTCTGGCGATTTCAAGTGCTAACTCCATTTTAGTGGGAAAAGGTCATTATTTCCCTTTAACCGGTGTTATTTGTTTAGTTCGCTGGACAGCATATTGACCCACGAACGTTTGAGCGATGAAATTGACATACGGGCCAAGTATTCACTACGCACTGTTTTCAACATCATTTCGGATGTTTTTGCGGATGAAGTTTGGGGAGGATAGGAAATGTCTTTGAATTGTCCGAATGTCAATCGAGTATGTTAGTCAACCGGAGGTGTTGAATATTGGCATCGCTATTTTGAGAAGAAGCCAAGCAGATACGATTAGGTACTATCTCTCACATTGCTTGCATTACATGCAGTGAGTCTGATATGGTTGGTAAAACAAGGCATTTGGCCCCGTACCGAGTTACGTGGCATGCCGCACTTCTATAAAGACCAGGCTACACTGCGTGAGTGACCCACAAATCCCGCACGTCTGCTGAATGCTTGCGGAACTTGCTTGACGTCCAGGGGTCTGCGTGATCGTGCAAATCACGCAAGGAAAATGGATAAACCACTGCATTTTAAAACTGCTGTTAAACCACTGCATAAATATATACCAGTAAGGCGCCGTAGTTGGCGATGAACTAGCGAGCGCGAAGGAAATTGTATGGGGAATTTCAACTCTATCGCGCCAGTAGTTTCTGAGATACAAAAAAGGGTGCGCACATGCAGAGGCACCCACCTTTGACTTGTGGGAAAGTGGGGGCTGAGAGGTCACTAACCACACACCAGATTTGAACACAATCGGCACAGCCGTTCCAGAGATATAGAATCGGGGTGTGCACGTGCGCACGTGCAGTCACCCCACTCCTGACTTGTGGAAAGGCGGCTGGAGGGGTCCCTAACCAGTAACCACACATCAAATCTGAACACAATCTGCTCAGCCGTTCCTGAGATACATAATAGGGGTGTGCACGTGCAGAGGCACCCACCCCTGACTTGTGCGAAACTGGCGGCTGAGGGGTCCCTAACCACACACGAAATTTGCACATAATCTGCCCAGCCGTTGCGGATTATTACGAGCGAGCGCTTCGCGCTCGCTCGTAACCAGCTTCAAGTTTCAACACTCGCAATTTGCTTCCACGCTTCTTCATTCATCTTCCGCCACGGTACTCAGTAGGTAGGTACCTACAGATTATTCAATTTTAGGTCTATTACATATTCACTACAATACGCGAAATTGAGCAAAATAATAGAAACTCAATGGCCACCATGCATCACGCAATCACGCAAAACACGCAAAGAAGTTTAGAATTCTGAACTTTATTGCAGGATCTGTGTGACGTAGTTCCGCGGGTTCTGCGTGTTTGCGTGACGTTCCATGCGGTATTTGCTTGATGTGCTAGTGTAGCGCAGCCAATAATTAGGTGAACTTGTCTCCTATACCGCATTTATGCAGAACACGCGCGTGATCGGGAAATCACGCATACCGTAGCATGAAGGTGACGAATGACGATTGGTGCCTGCAGCAGGCATAGCGTGGCCTGCAGTAGGCACAGCAGCTGTGCCGTACAGCTCAGTAGTTCCTATTCCAGCCGATAGATGTCACTCAAGGATGACACCTAATGCATGCTGTGCCGCACAGCTCAGTAGTTCCTATTCCAGCCGATGGACGTCTGAAGGATGACGCCTAATGCATGCTGTGCCGCACAGCTCAGTAGTTTCTATTCCAGCCGATAGATGTCTCAAGGATGACGCCTAATACATGCTGTGCCGCACAGCTCAGCTGTTCCTATTCCAGCCGATTTTTGTATTGATTACCGACACACACTAACACTCACACAGTGACACTGACACTCACACAGTGACACTGACACTCACACAGTGACACTGACACTCACACAATGACACTGACACTCACACATTGACACCGACACTCACACATTGACAGTGGCGGATCTACGGTTCGGCAAAATGCCCCCCCCCCCACAAACCGTTTGAAATCAGCGCAAAATTGACACATTTCCTGATATAGAAGGCAATCTAAGCAAAGTTTACTAAGGAAAGTTAACTTTAAATCAGCTATCAATGCATAAGCAAGCGAAATCCGATGAGTTTTCAGAATTGTGTGAGACTTTTTGGAATTTTGCCCCCCCCCCCCAACCACCCGTTCTGGATCCGCCACTGCACATTGACACTGACACTCAGACCGACACCGATACCTACACTCACACATTGACACCGACACTCAGATCGACACCGATACCTACACTCACACATTGACACCGAGACACTCAGACCGACACCGATACCTACACTCACAACATTGACACCGACACTCAGACCGACACCGATACCTACACTCACACATTGACACCGACACTCAGACCGACACCGATACCTACACTCACACATTGACACCGACACTCAGACCGACACCGATACCTACACTCACACATTGACACCGACACTCAGACCGACACCGATACCTACACTCACACATTGACACCGACACTCCAGGGGCCCGGGAACAATTTTAAAGTTTGAGGGGGAGGGGGGGGCGAAAAATTGAGACGTGGGATAAACTTATAAACAAAATGCAGCAGATGTTTCTCGTCGTCAGTGCGTCATTTTAACGACGACGCGCCAAGCAGACAACTGTTACCAAATTTACCCAATTGGAGTTTGCCATTATATTTCATAGAATATTTCATAGATTTACAAATAAAAATAAATCATAGAAAATTTCATTGAAAAAAAGGAAAAGGAAGGAAAACAAGGTGTACGATACTGCTATAAAGGCAAAGCTATATAATACTTATATGACATGCTATACAAGAAAATCATACACAAAATGAAAGTGTCATAAGGAGTCTTGCATATTTTGTATAAAACTTTCTATGAAGAAAATTGAAAGAACTTATTTTTAGGGAAACTTCTGCCACGGCAAAGTTGGGGGAGGGCGCCGCCCCCGGTCCAGAAGTGAGGGGGGCAAGCGCCACCGCTGCCCCCTGTTCCGGCCACTGCGACACTCACACACCGACACCGACAACACACACTGACACCACAACACACACACACATACACTGACACAAACGGACACACTGGCGGATCCAGGGGGGGGGGGGCATTTAGGGCGGCCGCCCCCCCCCCCCCCAAGCCCAAAGTGGCCTGTTTGGCCCCCCCAAAAGGTTCACTCAAAAAGTGATCGTTAATGACTAAACGATACCTTATTTTTTATCTTTGTGATAAAAGTAATTCTTTGGTGAAAAAATATGGAAGTAATTTGGAAGCAATCGACATAGGCAAAAGAAACATTAGTGGCGCAAGACACAATCCGAAGGCTAGGACATATATAAGCGTTGTCTGAAGCACGGTAAATACAAGGCCATATATTGGAGGTAGAGTCATCCGGCGATTCTGTGTGATCATGACGTCAGAGCGTGACGTCATGTGGATCCATCGGCCTCCTCCGCCATTGCAGTTAATGCTATTTCGGGAGAAATAAATATCATCTAACTCGGAAAGTAAAAATGTTACGAAAAAGGAAAAGACAGCGTTGAAAAGCTCAAAACAAGGCAAATAGAAATCTTCTGGATCATTTTAGGCTCAGATCAATATTGAGGTCACTAGAGGTCATCAAAGGTCAGGGCCTTGTTTACGGTCCCCCTGCGGTTCAGCGGTCACCAGCTGAGGCTCTAAGCCCCGCCCCTTCGATGCAATTTTGATTTGACCTAAACCACATGGAATTTGTATGAATCGACGTGTTCTGACGAGGCGAACACGATGACATCAAAATCATTGCTGTATCTATATTTGTCAAAAAGTTATTTGCGAAAAACAGTTTAACCGACTGCAGACGACATGCGCCAGAATTGACTACTGGGGGTGACGTCATAAGTAGAAGTGGACACGTTACGGAGATAGGGATGACACCCCCTGGGTAAATATAATACTTCTGAAGGTAAGTTTGGCCATGTGCGTCAAGTTTGCGTCGTATTCGTATTCGTTTTCAGCATCGAGTTCCGATTTTCCCCAAACTTAGCATATGGGTAGATCTCATCGAGTATGCACGAATATGCACTCCGTTTTGACCTAGGACAAATGGTTTGACCTCCAGAGGTCACTGAAATGTCATCGCACGGGGTACCCTCTAATTGTTTCGTTTACCGTCCGATTTAATCGCAACGGGGCTCAAACGACTCGCCGGCACCCCAGCTTGCGTCAGAAAAAAAACACACAAAAAATCACCTAGAGGTCAAAGGTCCAGGTCACGGGGACGAATACGAGATTTTAAGCTTCGATACCAGCTTGTGTACACGATAGTTTTTACGTTTACCGTCCGATTTGCTCGCAATGGGCAAAAAGGGACTCGCCGGCACGTTAGCTTGCGTCAGGAAAAACAAAAAGTCATCCAGAGGTCAAAGGTCAAGGTCACGGGGACGAATACGAGATTTTAAGCTTCGGTACCAGCATGGTTGTACCCTCTAGTTTTTTCGTTTACCGTCCGATTTGCTCGCAATGGGCAAAAAGGGACTCGACGACCACCCCACCTTACGTCAGGAAAAAAACAAAAAATCACCTGTAGGTAAAAGGTCAAGGTCACGGGGACGAATACGAGATTTTAAGCTTCGGTACCAGATTGTGTACCCTCTAGTTTTTTCGTTTACCGTCCGATTTGCTCGCAATGGGCACAAAGGGACTCGCCGGCACGTTAGCTTGCGTCAGGAAAAACAAAAAGTCATCCAGATGTCAAAGGTCAAGGTCACGGGGACGAATACGAGATTCTATGCTTCGGTACCAGCTTGTGTACCCTCTACTTTTTTCGTTTACCGTCTGATTTGCTCGCAATAGGCAAAAAGAGATTCGCCGGCACCCCAGCTTGCGTCAGGAAAAACAAAACATCACCTAAAGGTCAAGGTCACGGGGACGAATACGAGATTTTAAGCTTCGGTACCAGCTTGTGTACCCTCTAGTTTTTTTTCGAGATTGTAAGCTCCGGTACCGAAGCTTAACATCTCGTATTCGTCCCCGTGACCTTGACCTTTGACCTCTAGGTGATGTTTTGTTTTTCCTGACGCAAGCTAACGTGCCGGCGAGTCCTTTTTGCCCATTGCGAGCAAATCGGCCGTAAAAGGAAAAAAACTAGAGGGTACACAAGCTGGTACCGAAGCTTAAAATCTCGTATTCGTTCCCGTGACCTTGACCTTTGACCTCTAGGTGATGTTTTGTTTTTCCTGACGCAAGCTAAGGTACCGGCGAGTCCCTTTTTGCCCATTGCGAGCAAATCGGACGGTAAACGAAAAAAACTAGCGGGTACACCATGCTGGTACCGAAGCTTAGAATCTCGTATTCGTCCCCGTGACCTTGACCTTTGACCTCTGGATGACTTTTGTTTTTCCTGACGCAAGCTAACGTGCCGGTGAGTTCCTTTTTGCCCATTGCGAGCAAATCGGATTGTAAACTAAAAAAAACTAGAGGGTACACCATACTGGTACCGAAGCTTAGAATCTCGTATTCGTCCCCGTGACCTTGACCTTTGACATCTGGATGATGTTTTGTTTTACCTGACGCAAGCTGGGGTGCCAACGAGTCCCTTTTTGCCCATTGCAAGGCAAATCGGACGGTATACGAAAAAAACTAGAGGGTACACAAGCTGGTACCGAAGCTTAAAATCTCGTATTCGTCCCCGTGACCTTGACCTTTGACCTCTATGTGATTTTTTGTTTTTCCTAACGCAAGCTAGGGTGCCAGCGAGTCCTTTTTTCCATTGCGAGCAGATCAGACGGTAAACAAAAAAACTAGAGGGTACACAAGCTGGTACCGAAGCTTAAAATTTCGTATTCGTCCCCGTGACCTTGACCTTTGACCTCTAGGTGATGTTCTGTTTTCCCTGACGCAAGCTTGGGTGCCGTCGAGTACCTTTTTGCCCATTGCAAGCAAATCGGACGGTAAACAAAAAACTAAAGGGTACACAAGCTGGTACCGAAGCTTATAATCTTGTATTCGACCCCGTGACCTTTACCTTTGACCTCTAGGTGATGTTTTGTATTTCCTGACGCAAGCTGGGGTGCCGTTGAGTCCCTTTTTGCCAATTGCAAGCAAATCGGACGGTAAACTAAAAAAAACTAGAGGGTACACAAGCTGGTACCGAAGCTTAAAATCTCGTATTCGTCCCCGTGACCTTGACCTTTGACCTCTATGTAATTTTTTGTTTTTCCTGACGCAAGCTAGGGTGCCGGCGAGTCCCTTTTTGCCCATTGCGAGCAAATCGGACGGTAAACGAAAAAACTAGAGGGTACACAAGCTGGTACCGAAGCTTAGAATCTCGTATTCGTCCCCGTGACCTTGACCTTTGACCTCTAGGTGATTTTTCATTATTCGTGACGCAAGGTGGGGTGCCGGCGAGTCCTTTTTTCCCATTGTGAGCAAATCGGACGGTACACGAAAGAACTAGAAGGTACACAAGCTGGTACCGAAGCTTAAAATCTCGTATTCGTCCCCGTGACCTTGACCTTGGACCTCTAGGCAATTTTGTTTTTTTCCTGACGCAAGGTGGGGTGCCGGCGAGTCGCTTTTTGTCCATTGCGAGCAAATGGGACGGTAAACCAAAAACTAGAGGGTACACCATGCTGGTACCGAAGCTTAAAATCTCGTATTCGTCCCCGTGACCTTGACTTTTGACCTCTGGGTGACTTTTTGTTTTTCCTGACGCAAGCTAACGTGCCGGCGAGTCGCGTTTTGCCCATTGCGAGAAAATCGGACGGTAAACGAAAAAAACTAAAGGGTACACAAGCAGGCACCGAAGCTTAAAATCTCGTTTTCGTCCCCGTGACCTTGACCTTTAACCTCTAGGTGATGTTTTGTTTTACCTGACGCAAGCTGGGGTGCCGTCGAGTCCCTTTTTGCCCATTGCAAGCAAATCGGACGGTAAATTAAAAAACTAAAGGGTACACAAGCTGGTACCGAAGCTTAAAATCTTGTATTCGTCCCCGTGACCTTGACATTTGACCTCTATGTGATTTTTTTTTCTGACGCAAGCTAAGGTGCCGGCGAGTCCATTTTTGTCCATTGCGAGCAAATGGGACGGTAAACCAAAAAACTAGAGGGTACACCATGCTGGTACCGAAGCTTATAATCTCGTATTCGTCCCCGTGACCTTGACCTTTGACCTCTGGATGACTTTGTGTTTTTCCTGACGCAAGCTAACGTGCCTTCGAGTTCCTTTTCGCTCATTGCGAGCAAATCGGATTGTAAACTAAAAAACTAGAGGGTACACCATTCTGGTACCGAAGCTTAGAATCTCGTATCCGTCCCCGTGACTTTTACCTTTGACCTCTAGGTGATGTTTTGCTTTACCTGACGCAAGCGCTGGGGTGCCGTCGAGTCCCTTTTTGCCAATTGCAAGCAAATCGGACGGTAAACTAAAAAACTAGAGGGTACACAAGCTGGTACCGAAGCTTAAAATCTCGTATTCGTCCCCGTGACTTTGACCTTTGACCTCTATGTAATTTTTTGTTTTTCCTGACGCAAGCTAGGGTGCCAGCGAGTCTCTTTTTTCCATTGCGAGCAGATCGGACGGTAAACGAAAAAACTAGAGGGTACACAAGCTGGTACCGAAGCTTAGAATCTCGTATTCGTCCCCGTGACCTTGACCTTTGACCTCTAGGTGATTTTTTGTTATTCCTGACGCAAGGTGGGTTGCCGGCGAGACCCTTTTTTCCCATTGCGAGCAAATTGGACGGTAAACGGAAAAAACTAGAAGGTACACAAGCTGGTACCGAAGCTTAAAATCACGTATTCGTCCCCGTGACCTTGACCTTGGACCTCTAGGTGATTTTTTGTTTCTCTTGACGCAAGGTGGGGTGCCGGCCAGTCCTTTTTTCCCATTGCGAGCAAATCGGACGGTAAACGAAACAAAAACTAGATGGTACACAAGCTGGTACCGAAGCTTAAAATCTCGTATTCGTCCCCGTGACCTTGACCTTGGACCTCTAGGTGATTTTTTTTGTTTTTCCTGACGCAAGCTGGGATGCCGACGAGTCCCTTTTTGCCCATTGCAAGCAAATCGGACGGTAAACTAAAAACTAGAGGGTACACAAGCTGGTACCGAAGCTTAAAATATCGTATTCGTCCCCGTGACCTTGACCTTTGACCTCTATGTGATTTGTTGTCCGAACCCCAGGGGGGGGGGGGGGGGGGGGGGGGGGGAGGGCAGAATCTTCCCCTCCCTGATTTTCTCAATAACCTGAAAACTATGATAGATATCAACGTAAAACTTTCAGTACCTTATCCTGCATCAAGTCTAAGTCTTCTCACCAACTCTAAATGCAATTGATTTAGTATTTTGGGAGATAATGACGTTTTAATGACGTCATGTCATGCCATTTTTGGTGGAAAAACGATAAATGTTTGGCAAATCGTAGAAATCAGAGTTTTCAAGCAAATTGTAAATAAAACACGCGAAAAGAAGGGAAAAGACATTTTCTTCAAAATGGCTCTCGGATTTCCAATTTTTTTTTAACCCCAATTTTTTTTGTTGTGAATTTTAAAAGTGAATTTCTTATGCTCGAATACCAAAATAAGGTAACCGGCCCAAATCCGCGGAGAAAAAAAAATGGGGGGTACCTTTTTGCCACAAAAAAAGTTGGCCCCCCCAAAACCGACGGCTGGATCCGCCAGTGAACGGACACACACACACACACACTGACACCAACACACACACACGCATACACTGACACAAACTGACACACACACACACCGACACACTGACACTCACGCACCGACACACACACACTGACATCAACACACACACACACATACACTGACACAAACTGACACACACACACACACCGACACACTGACACTCGCACTCCACTCACACACTGAGACACACAGACACTCACACACAACTGTATTTGGCATGGAAGCTTTGACCAAATTCCGTTATTATTACCAAGCGGACGCGAAGCGCCCGTGAGGTTTCTCAACTTACTAGACAAATTTGCATTTGACCCGGCCCGACCCGGCCCGACCCGGCCCGACCCGGCCACACAGACGCCTTTCGGATGCTAATAACTTTGCAACCACTGCTCCGATTGAGATTGGGTCTTCACCTTTGGATAGGTCCATCAAATCAATTTTGTTTTGGTATGGTGCGTTCTGATAGAGGTGGTACCATAGCGCGTGGCAGTTGGCAAACGTGAACGTCGAAATGAACAAAATACCTTGCTGAAATGATTCTTGATAAAAAAATGGCTGTATTCTAAGCATTGATTTATACGCTGAAGCATGCAGCGCTCAGGACGCACTCCCTTTTTGCGGATTTGGAAAGGAGATCATGAACAATTTAATACAACTTAATGTGTATGTTGGAATGCATGGATGCCTGTCAATTTGTATGGAGGACTAAAAGGACTAAAAGGACTATGTGTTACTACCACGTGTGCTCCCTTACCGTTTCATATTTCAAACCTATTTTAGCTTTGCCAGAGCGCGCTCGCTCGGTTATCGCCCAAAAGGCGTTTTACTGGTAATTAGATGTTTTCTTTTGTTAAAGACTTCTGTTTTCACAAAAGTCCTTGGATTTGTCGTTTATTTTATTATAATTTATTTGTGCTTAGTTGGAATCACAATTGCTTAGAATAGTAAAATATATATATATATTGTTTTCATTTATGTATGGTGTGTGTGCAGTGTGTTGGACTTTTGGTGCTGGAATTCCGCCATTTTGGATCAGGAGCCGCGCGTGGTTTGTTCGAATAAGTATTTTCTTTTGAAAAATTGTTGTGAGTTTTGCGATCGTCTTTGTTAAGAGTTACGCATTTTAACTGTGGACATATAGTCGTGAATCGTGATATGGTGAGAATGGAAAGCTACGGTCGACTTGGTTTTCGAATGGTAGGTAAACTGTAAATTTGAGACGAGTTTGGCGCATAAGCTAAGGACTGATTGAAAGGGAAATTAAGTCTTGTTCAATGGATATACGTGTTGTTTATTCACAGCAATACGTAGAAAATAAATCAACTATTTTTTCTGGAGTTACTGATAAATAAAGATAAGTGCTGTTGATTTTTATGATGTTTTTAATTATTGTTTTAATATGAAATGGTATGTTAAGATGACTCAGCTCGTTATATCAATTTGCTTTCTTGCTGAAGGTTTCTAATCCTTATTTTATAAAGTGACTGGTGTGTTCTGCAAGTCCGTCCATAGATATGTGACGTCATTTTACATTATCATTCACATTCACTGTAATTACTGTTCATATTCACTGTCATTCACTGTAACAGTGATGTGAGCGGACTTCTTTAAATGTTTCATATAGTTTTGGTTGTTAGAATGGTTGACTCGGTTATATTTGGTTGTATAGTGTTTTCTGGGTTAAGTCATCTTCGTGTGTTCAAATATTAATTATTGCCCTGTGCCCTGCCCTGTGTCCTGCCCTGTGCCCTGCCATGTGCCCTGTCTTGTACCCTGCCCTGACAGTGTCAGTGTCTTGCCGCTATGCTGTCCGGGAATCGTCATTCTGGTGCCCTGAGTCCCCTGTACCAGAAACCTGATAATATAATAGGTTGTATAATTTTGCATGAGAAGCATTGCGCCTGACCGTTTTCAATGCGAATCAGGTCTTGCATAGTGCGATCCAAACACTAAAATACAAGCACACAAGTTTTCGGTGAACAAACACCTTACTTAGAGGGTCTCCCGCGACACTGGCGGTAATGGCCAGACCTGTGGTCGACTTTTGGTCCCTCACCTGGCACTCAACTTCTCTGATGCAAGACGTGCAAGACAAGACATGCAAGACATGAAACGCGCATCCAGAGCAGATGTGGCATCCTGCAATATCTGCCGCACCGGAGGAGACAAACCAGCAACGGAGCACAGATGCTGGACCTTGGTGACCGCTGCCAAATCTGGCACCGCTTCAGCCGCCAGCGTGGAGCGGAACTCGGCTGGAAGGTATGCCAAAAAATAGTCAACAATAGCTTATTCAATGATTGGTCAGGAAACGCCACGAAGATGCAGTACACAATACTGAAAATATGCATTGCCGATGATTCAGTGTGCCTAATTTTGTTTTACCCCCATTCGTTTTTAGTAACACACTGGATCCGAAATACGAAAATATTTGTAATGTTTAAATCCCTACAGGAAGACAGCGATAGGTATAAATGGTTGAATAATACGGCTTCAGTTGAAGAAGATGAAGAATGATCAAAAACACGCGAAATTAGCTCCTGGCATTGTGGAAGTTATGTCCCGAAGGGTGGTCCGTTTTGCTCCAGGCAGGAGGCAAAATGTAACTTTAGAAAACATCGCTTTATACTTTCATCTTGATATCCTTTCGACTTGATTTGGAAACTAACGCTTCTACCGGAGATGGACAATTAAACAGCCTGCAAAATTACCCAGTTGCGGATTTTCTGAGGCAATTTAACAACGCTCTGCATTACAAAACAGTTCTTGCATCCGTTTTGCCCGCTCTCCCATATTACCAAAAACAAAGAAAATCAAAGTCAGCAACATAATGCTTTAAAGAATGACGGTTTGCTGAATTCCCATTTAAATCGATCGTGTGCAAAACAATACACATTTCTTCCCACAGCTACCATACCCCACAAGCGATCTTCGTCAAACTACGCATGCGGCTGTCGCTGGTGCCAAACCTCGTAGTTATCATAGTTTGTGACAGATTGCAGGTCAGGGTTTGGCACAACACGTGGTGGTCCACATTATCCCAGTGCACAGTGTGACCGAATGCCGTTTTAACCGGAATTTATTCAAAAACATGATTTCAGAATTTGTGCTTGTGATGACTTTCAGTAGATAGGAAATTGTCCAAAGTTTGACGATAGACCTATATTTGTGTGCTATTTTAACTTTGTATGGGTATAATTACTGTCCAAAGTACGTTGTATGCTCCGTTTCCTCAAAATCGTGTTGTGATCCCGAACAAAAAAAAACGTTCCCTGTTTTCAACGTGACTAAGCGCCGTGTTCCTGGCAAATAATTTCAGAACATGACATCAACAGATAGATGATCTCATTAGGAATATATTGACGATGTTTAAACGCATCCTCCGTAAATTAGTTTTGAAAAACGCACGCTTAAATAAGACCTTTCCACATGTGTCATTTTGAAAATAGCCCTTTGCATAAACATAGGAACATAAAAGTTCGCCAAGAAAAACGCCAAGATAAATCCTATGTGACCGGGTTCGGCGCATTTTTAATGAACATGCGCGAACAGGAGTTTCTTGCCGCAACCTGCCGCCCAGCCGTCCATTCAGCTCTGAGCTTGTCGCGGCGACCCAGCCGGAGTGACCCGACCCCGGCCTGCAGCGACCCAGCCCGAGTAACCCGACCCCGGCCTGTGGCGACCCGGCCGGAGTGACCCGACCCCGGCCTGCAGCGACCCAGCCGGAGTAACCCGACCCCGGCCTGTGGCGACCCGGCCGGAGTGACCCGACCCCGGCCTGCGGCGACCCGGCCGGAGTAACCCGACCCCGGCCTGCGGCGACCCAGCCGGAGTGACCCGACCCCGGCCTGCGGCGACCCGGCCGGAGCGGCCCGACCCCGGCCTGCGGCGACCCGGCCGGAGCGGCCCGACCCCTGCCTGTGGCGACCCAGCCGGAGCGACCCGACCCCGGCCTGCAGCGACCCGGCTGGAGCGGCCCGACCCCGGCCTGCAGCGACCCAGCCGGAGTAACCCGACCCCGGCCTGCAGCGACCCAGCCGGAGTAACCCGACCCCGGCCTGTGGCGACCCAGCCGGAGTGACCCGACCCCGGCCTGCAGCGACCCAGCCGGAGCGACCCGACCCCGGCCTGCAGCGACCCAGCCGGAGTGACCCGACCCCGGCCTGCAGCGACCCAGCCGGAGTAACCCGACCCCGGCCTGTGGCGACCCAGCCGGAGTAACCCGACCCCGGCCTGTGGCGACCCAGCCGGAGTGACCCGACCCCGGCCTGCAGCGACCCAGCCGGACTAACCCGACCCCGGCCTGTGGCGACCCGGCCGGAGTGACCCGACCCCGGCCTGCAGCGACCCAGCCGGAGTAACCCGACCCCGGCCTGTGGCGACCCGGCCGGAGTGACCCGACCCCGGCCTGCAGCGACCCGGCCGGAGTAACCCGACCCCGGCCTGCAGCGACCCGGCCGGAGTGACCCGACCCCGGCCTGCAGCGACCCAGCCGGAGTAACCCGACCCCGGCCTGCAGCGACCCGGCCGGAGTAACCCGACCCCGGCCTGCAGCGACCCGGCCGGAGTGACCCGACCCCGGCCTGCAGCGACCCAGCCGGAGTAACCCGACCCCGGCCTGCAGCGACCCGGCCGGAGTAACCCGACCCCGGCCTGCGGCGACCCAGCCGGAGTAACCCGACCCCGGCCTGCAGCGACCCGGCCGGAGTGACCCGACCCCGGCCTGTGGCGACCCGGCCGGAGTAACCCGACCCCGGCCTGCGGCGACCCGGCCGGAGTAACCCGACCCCGGCCTGTGGCGACCCGGCCGGAGTGACCCGACCCCGGCCTGCAGCGACCCAGCCGGAGTGACCCGACCCCGGCCTGTGGCGACCCGGCCGGAGTGACCCGACCCCGGCCTGTGGCGACCCGGCCGGAGTGACCCGACCCCGGCCTGTGGCGACCCAGCCGGAGTGACCCGACTCCGGCCTGCAGCGACCCAGCCGGAGTAACCCGACCCCGGCCTGTGGCGACCCAGCCGGAGTGACCCGACCCCGGCCTGCAGCGACCCAGCCGGAGCGACCCGACCCCGGCCTGCAGCGACCCAGCCGGAGTGACCCGACCCCGGCCTGCAGCGACCCAGCCGGAGTAACCCGACCCCGGCCTGTGGCGACCCAGCCGGAGTAACCCGACCCCGGCCTGTGGCGACCCAGCCGGAGTGACCCGACCCCGGCCTGCAGCGACCCAGCCGGACTAACCCGACCCCGGCCTGTGGCGACCCGGCCGGAGTGACCCGACCCCGGCCTGCAGCGACCCAGCCGGAGTAACCCGACCCCGGCCTGTGGCGACCCGGTCGGAGTGACCCGACCCCGGCCTGCAGCGACCCGGCCGGAGTAACCCGACCCCGGCCTGCAGCGACCCGGCCGGAGTGACCCGACCCCGGCCTGCAGCGACCCAGCCGGAGTAACCCGACCCCGGCCTGCAGCGACCCGGCCGGAGTAACCCGACCCCGGCCTGCAGCGACCCGGCCGGAGTGACCCGACCCCGGCCTGCAGCGACCCAGCCGGAGTAACCCGACCCCGGCCTGCAGCGACCCGGCCGGAGTAACCCGACCCCGGCCTGCGGCGACCCAGCCGGAGTAACCCGACCCCGGCCTGCAGCGACCCAGCCGGAGTAACCCGACCCCGGCCTGCAGCGACCCGGCCGGAGTAACCCGACCCCGGCCTGCGGCGACCCAGCCGGAGTAACCCGACCCCGGCCTGCAGCGACCCGGCCGGAGTGACCCGACCCCGGCCTGTGGCGACCCGGCCGGAGTAACCCGACCCCGGCCTGCGGCGACCCGGCCGGAGTAACCCGACCCCGGCCTGTGGCGACCCGGCCGGAGTGACCCGACCCCGGCCTGCAGCGACCCAGCCGGAGTGACCCGACCCCGGCCTGTGGCGACCCGGCCGGAGTGACCCGACCCCGGCCTGTGGCGACCCGGCCGGAGTGACCCGACCCCGGCCTGTGGCGACCCAGCCGGAGTGACCCGACCCCGGCCTGCAGCGACCCAGCCGGAGTAACCCGACCCCGGCCTGTGGCGACCCGGCCGGAGCGGCCCGACCCCGGCCTGCAGCGACCCAGCCGGACTAACCCGACCCCGGCCTGTGGCGACCCGGCCGGAGTGACCCGACCCCGGCCTGTGGCGACCCGGCCGGAGTAACCCGACCCCGGCCTGCGACGCAGAGTGCGCCGACAGACTCAGGCCTGCTGCATGATCAGTCGGCTCCCAAAGGGCAACAAAGGCCAGGAGCACTACCAGCAGCAGCAAACGGGGGTTAAGGAGGCCTTCAGGCCGCGATTATCGCTGCTAATTGACGAGCCACGGGCTGAAGAAGCAGTGTAAACTCGAACAATGCAACACCGCCCGCCACGCCTTCCACTCGCCAGCCGACTTCACAGCATGCACTGGATTCACACTGCACAAGCTCTTGGAGTATTCGGCAGTGGTGGTGAACAACTGTCACCTGTCCATCGGGATAAGGTCGGAGGATATGTCCGGGTCCGCAAGCAAGCTCGCTTTCCATTACAGGCTGCGCGACACACGGAAAGACTCTTGCCTTCACACGATATCCGACTTGTTCTGGTATGAGATGTTGGCCAGTGACCCGTTATCTCCAGCCTTGCTCGGTGGTGACGATGGTGACGATGGTGGTGACGGTGGTGACGATGGTGGTGACGGTTGTGACGATGGTGGTGACGGTGGTGACCCGTTATCTCCAGCCTTGCTCGGTGGTGACGGTGGTGACGACGGTGGTGACGGTGGTGACGATGGTGGTGACGGTTGTGACGATGGTGGTGACGGTGGTGACCCGTTATCTCCAGCCTGGCTCGGTGGTGACGATGGTGGTGACGGTGGTGACCCGTTATCTCCAGCCTTGCTCTGCAGCTGCACGGACGTCTCTGTCCCAGCCGACAATCGACATTACAAGCTCCAGCCGGATATAACCATATTTTGGCTAATGCATTTTATATCTTTAAACTCAAGATACATACAAATGAATGCCATCATTGTATTTCTGGAGGAAAAGCTGGTTGAGAAACATGAACATACCTTTGGTTGATATACAAATTTCAGATTTTGACCTTATGTGATCTGAACTTAACTGACATTGACTTGAGCATCGCTGATCGCTCACACATGGTGGCTGCTGGTAAAAATGAATATTGCCATTGAATCCTACGTGGAGAAGAACCCATAAAATACGTGTAGCATGGCTAATTGGTAGGTCTATATACGGACCTTTGCGGCCTGACCTTCACTTTTGCCTTTGCTTGAAATATGCTTTTCGTGCATACAACATATGTACCAGTAAGGCGCCATAGTTGGCGATGAACGAGCGAGCGCGAAGGAAATGTATGGTGAAGTTGGTATCCGCACGCATAAGGGTGCTGCTTTGCTAGTACTGTTGCCTGACACCACACCAAATTGTGGGAAAGTGGCGGCTGAGAAGTCCCTAACCACACACCAACTTTGAACACAATCGGTTCAGCTGTTCCTGAGATATAAAATAGGGTGTGCACCAGAGTTCGTCACGGGCTGGGCTGGCCCTATGGGCCATGGGCCGTACCTGGGCTGGGCCTGGGCTGGGCCTGGGCTGGGCCTCAACTTTAAGGAAATCACCGGGCCCTGGACGGGCCTGGGCTGATAATGTTGAAGTTCAAGTCAGAGCTGAAAAATATTTCAACCAGCAGTTCACTTCCACAGCAACACACTGTTGCGGTGGCTGTGGCTTTTTGTTTGTTTTTGGTTAGCATAGTTGGTTCATTGTTTCACATTTATAGTATACAAGTAAATATACTAGGATAGTGATTGCAAATTTTGTGAACATATGTATATGCTTAATCTGAATGGGCCTGACCGGGCCTGGGCCTCAATATTATCAATTCGAACGGGCCTGGTCCGGGCCTGGGCTTGGTGTTCATGGGCCTGGGCCGGGCTGGGCTGGGGGTTGGTGGGCCCGTGACGAACACTGGTGTTCACGTGCGGCTGAGAAGTCCCTAACCACACACCAAATTGGAATACAATCGACTCAGCCGTTCCTGAGATATAGAATAGGGGTGTGCACGTGCGCACGTGCAGAGACACTCCACCCCTGACTTGTGGGAAGGTGTCGGCTGAGGGGTCCCTATCCACACACCAAATTTGCACGCAATCGGCCCAGCCGTTGCAGAGTTTTTGCGATAAAGCACTTTTCAACACCCCTCAAGCGGCACGCGCCACGCGCAGTGGTAGTCACCCACGTGAGTCGGCACTGGTCTCAAACATGGTAGCAGGGGCGGCGGAAGAGGGGGGCAGGGGGCAGCTTCCCCCACTCAAGCAGTTGGGGGGAAAACATATGATTGATGCTCCCCCATACATATTTTGTAAGAGAGGCCCTCCAAGAAGTTAGTTCGATTTTTTCCCCTTTTTGACCGAAAAAATTGTCGAAGGCCCCGAGTTGACCCCCAGTCAGCCTGAGGGGCCCTCTAAGGCTGACAGAAGGCCATCAGCCAGCCTAAGGAGGTCCCTCGGTAGGCCTGAGGGGCCCTCGGAAGGCCTGAGACTTCAACATGGGCTTGTCCGACACTTTTTGCGACCATTTAGAGGCCCAGCAAAATATAGGGGCTCCGAGGAGACGCCATTTCGCGGAAAAAAAAATTGGGGGGGGGGCTTTGGCCGAGGGGCTTTGGGCTTCTTCTCCCCATCCGAAAATACCTTCCGCCGCCACTGCAGGGTAGGGTGGATGGAGTTACTCAGCAAAGAAGCCCGCTTGTCAATCGGACGTCCGGTTGCAAAGATATGAGCTTCTCAAAAGCGTCGCCACGGGTCGGGCCGGGCCGGGCCGGGTCGGGCCGCTGAGTGAAGTGGCGGCTCGTCACATAGGCAACTGAGGCCGGGCCTCACCTATCGTTTAGGAAGAACGAGCGTTGATATATTAATTGGTTGCCAAATACAAATAGATGTGAGTGATTCTCGTTCTGCGTATCGCGCTGTGCATTTCATTATGGCACAGCACCGAAATTCTCCGGCCGTGGACCGCCAGCCGCCGGTCCGTACGTTTACAATACTACAGCAAACCACTACGAGCCGACTGAGGCCCGGCCGGCCTGCCGCCTCACCGCCTCCGCCCGTTCAGCCCAGCTACTGATGCACGAGCGGGCGGACGCCTCTCAACCTACGATGCCGCGCCGTGCCGGGCGATGGTAGCCATCTGAGGCCCGGATGCTCTGTGCCTCGAAACGTTTATTCGGCTCCCAGGAGTCGCTGCGACGGCAAACAAAGTTCATGCATGAGGACACAGGTTGATATATCGATCTAGCCACAGTTTGGTTTGTAAATTACATCAATTATTTATATTATGATATTTTGCTATCGGCTCCCAGGATTCAGACGGCGAACGTTAGCGGCCGCGTTGAGCGGCAACTTTCCAAACCTCCTTTCAACGATTCGACGATGTTTTCTTTCACACTGCGACATGCGTGTGATATAGATGGCTTTCATCACCATGTGTATACAACATATTTTTGCAATATGTCGTGGTATATAACTTAATGTTGGCGTTGTGTTCAGGGCTGCGGAGTCGGAGTCGAATTCGGAGTCGGAGTCGGTCGGAGTCGGCAGTTTTAGCCGGAGTCGGAGTCGCTAAAATCTTACCGACTCCGACTCCGGCCCGGAGTCGGAGTCGACTTTTTGGCAATGGCGATTACTTTGGTCGGTAGAATAGTCGTCGGCCTAGGAACATTAACTTTACACCCCTTTCGAAAGAAAATGAGTGAAAAATGAAACCTATAGTTTACTCATCTATCGGTAGATTTCCGCATGATGAAGATACGGCAATAATTGTAACGTCATCTGATGATTGGGGTTTTGGACGCACCGACTCTTATTGTCACACGACGCCCATTTTAACGTCATCGTGCTCGTTTCGTCAAGGTGATTCGAATAATACCATGGTGACCAGGTTACCTAAGTCAAATTCAAAATTTGACCTCAGGTCAAGGCAACTTAACCCTATTTGTAACAGGAGGGGGGGGGGGGGAGCGATTCCGCCCCCTCATGTTTTTCGCATATATCTCCAGAACGGCTGGGAGCGGGCCCATTAAATTTTGGGGCTTTTCCCAAAATATATTTCCACATATGGAGTCAAAATGTTGAGTTCTTAACCTGAACAGAGGCGGTTCCAGGGCACGATTTTTGGAGGATTTTTCGGCGACATTTGGCGATATTACGGAAATGCGATCTTCACGGTTTCTTCCTAACTGCATCAAGTCTGAAGGAGTTACATCGGTTTATGGTGATTGAAACAAGTGCAAATTAGTTGATGTTAATGAAATATCATACAAGTTGCATGGCAGAGGCGGTTGCAGGGGCTTGAAAAGGGGAGGTTTCCAGGAAGTATTCAATGCTTGGCGGGAAGCCAATAGAGCAAAGCAGGGGGCATTTATAGCTATCAAGATGTAAAAGATAGCTTCTCTTCCATTATTTGCATAATTTATTACATATAGAGCTGCAAGGGCGTGTTCAGGCACATGAAAAGGGGGGTGAATAGCATGGTGATGCCGATATGCCAGCGATTACGGCGCAATAGACGGTTAGTTTATAATGGTATATGCACATACGAGGCCAGGAGCGGGCATGAAGTTTTTTTTTGCAGAGGCGTGCTCAGGAATGGAAGAAAGGGTTATATTATTGCAAGGAAACTAAGATGCATGGGCCAACAATGACATACCATACTGCAGTTTTCGGATGAAACACGCACCACAGGGTACTCTACGAACGATTATAAGATAATAGGCGTGTCCAAGTAGGGTAAAAAAGGGGTTAAGCATTGTGAATTGAAGTTGTAAGTGAAATCGTCACTGTTGACTAGTTAGTATCATAATAGCGGACAATGTACATATCAAAAGGTCTTGCACTTCCCCAGTTTGCATCCTGGATACGCCTATGATGAAGTACAACATGCAAAAAGGAACTATCTAGGATAAATAACCAGTGCCAGATCCAGGGGGGGGGGGTGACGGGGGTCATGACCCCCCCCCCCCTTGGGCCGAGAAGGGGAACCACCGCGCCGGGGGCACCAGGGACACCACCGACCGGATTGCCCCCCTGGATCTGACAGTGGTTACCATTCGCGCTAGACTGGCGTTTGGCCACACTGTGCATTGGTCCAAAGTCCTCCACCTTCCCCTACATAATTCAAAATCGTATAATTTTGAAAGTATGTTTTTACATGCTTTTGAATTCGGAGATTTCATACTGGGGCGTCGCTGGGAAAAGTTCGGGCCGACATGTTTGTTTGTTTGTTTGTGTGTTTGTTTGTTTGTTTGTTTGTTTGTTTGTTTGTTTTTTTGTTTTTTTGTTTGTTTGTTTGTTTGTTTATTTATTTATTTATTTGTTTGTTTATTTGTTTGTTTGTTTATTTGTTTGTTTGTTTGTTTGTTTGTTTGTTTGTTTGTTTCTTTGTTTGTTTGTTTGTTTGTTTTTTGTTTGTTTGTTTGTTTGTTTTGTTTGTGCGTTTGTTTGTTTGTTTGTTTGTCCGGCACTACAAAACCGCGGAACGGGGTACGGGAACGGGGTATGGGGTACGGGTACGGGGTACGGGTACGGGGTACGGGTACGGGGTACGGGTACGGGTACGGGTACGGGGTACGGGTACGGGGTACGGGTACGGGGTACGGGTACGGGGTACGGGGTACGGGGTACGGGTACGGGGTACGGGGTACGGGGTACGGGGTACGGGGTACGGGGTACGGGGTACGGGGTACGGGGTACGGGGTACGGGGTACGGGTACGGGTACGGGTACGGGTACGGGTACGGGTACGGGGTACGGGGTACGGGGTACGGGGTACGGGGTACGGGGTACGGGGTACGGGGTACGGGTACGGGTACGGGGTACGGGGTACGGGGTACGGGGTACGGGGTACGGGGTACGGAGTACGGGGTACGGGGTACGGGGTACGGGGTACGGGGTACGGGGTACGGGGTACGGGAACGGGGTACGGGAACGGGGTACGGGAAAGGGGTACGGGAACGGGGTACGGGAACGGGGTACGGGAACGGGGTACGGGAACGGGGTACGGGTACGGGGTACGGGTACGGGGTACGGGTACGGGGTACGGGTACTGGGTACGGGGTACGGGGTACGGAGTACGGGGTACGGGGTACGGGGTACGGGGTACGGGGTACGGGGTACGGGTACGGGGTACTGGTACGGGGTACGGGTACGGGGTACGGGTACGGGGTACGGGGTACGGGGTACGGGGTACGGGGTACGGGGTACGGGGTACGGGGTACGGGGTACTGGGGACGGGGGACGGGGTACGGGGTACGGGGTACGGGGTACGGGGTACGGGGTACGGGGTACGGGGTACGGGGTACGGGGTACGGGTACGGGTACGGGTACGGGTACGGGTACGGGTACGGGTACGGGTACGGGTACGGGTACGGGTACGGGTACGGGTACGGGGTACGGGTTTCCGGGTACGGGAACGGGGTACGGGAACGGGGTACGGGAACGGGGTACGGGAACGGGGTACGGGAACGGGGTACGGGAACGGGGTACGGGAACGGGGTACGGGAACGGGGTACGGGATACGCCAAGCGGCGCGGTTGACCAGGGGGCGGGGCAGGGTGGGACGTGCCGATTGGGCGGGGGGAGGGGCGTAAATACATCGGACAACTTTTTTACGCCGTAGGGTGAGGTTTTGTCTACGAGATGGTCTGGGGGGTCCGGGGGCCGACAGCCCCCTCCCCAGTAGGGTTGTAGCGCAGTGACAGAATGCAAGCGAAGCGTTCTAAACGTGGGTCCCTGCGACTGTAATTGCTGTAAAGGTTAGGCCAGGTTCGATTATGTTATTACAATTGTTTGCTGGCACACCCGGAAAACGAATGCCAGTTGTCTACGGGATGGTGTATGTGTGTGTGTGTGTGTGGGGGGGGGGGGGGTCCAATGTGCACGTGTGCTCCCGTACCGTTTCATATTTCAAACCTGTTTTACCTTTACCAGAGGGCGCCCGCTCGGTCATCATCCAAAAAGGAGTTGTACTGGCACAAGGCCCTATAACTAAGCGTAGGGCCGCAGCGCAGCGCGCGAATGCGATAGGTTAGGATAAGTGGCGTAAATAAGTTGTCCGATGTATATACGCGCACGCGATGGCGATGATACGATTTTGAAACCCAAGGGCCAAGCTAGCGCCCAGAAAACAACTGGATTGCCTCTAGTTTTATACGCTGATGGTTCTTAAAAGCGGAGTTGGCACCTAGTAGAAAATGCTGCTACACGATCCGCTGTGCGTGCAGTGTTCGAGCAGGTGTTTTCGTGTTTAAAATGTCAAATTCCAACTAAACCAACAATCCCAACAAACACTGGTATTAAACCTCTACAAAAGCGTCTACAAAAAATGTGACAAGTGTCGTCCGCTCGCTACAGAAAAGTGAAAGAAGATATTGTGAATTTCCAAGATTGATCGTGCTACGTTACACTAACCATGCCATTAACGGTTCCGTCCCGGTCCCATGCCTTTGGATATTAGTGCAGATAATGGTCAAAACTGACAACGCTTCACAGCTGCATAGTTTTTGTCGTTGAGCCAACGGCTCTGATATTGGAAAGCTATAATATGCTTTATATTCCAAGTCGATTTATGTACCAAAATATTTATGACAAGCTTCAGTTGTACATGCATCATAAATCGTTTATATCCGGATATTTTCCCTCAAAATTGCGCGTGTTTCACCTCTTTACATGTCTGCTATGCCCCAGGTTCTGAGATTATTCCTGAAAAAAACGTTAGAAAACTTGAAATTTCCGTTGTTTGCTTACCTACCGTGCACCTGACATGCACTGCTCGCCAATACACATTGTATGTCCCGGGCCGCCCATTACCCTACAAATCTGTGTTCGTCCCATGCCGGTCCGACTCATATTTGCCGATATATCGATCTGGGATTGCATCCATCTTCACACAATTGTCCACGCATTTCGTCCACTTCATTTTGTCCACTTCATTTTGTCCACTTCATTTTGTCCACTTCAATTTGTCCACTTCATTTTGTTCACTTCACTTTGTCGACTTCATCTTGTCCACTTCATTTTGTCCACTTCATTTTGTCCACTTCATTTTGTCCACTTCATTTTGTCTACTTCATTTTGTCCACTTCACTTTGTCCACTTATTTTTTCCACTTCATTTTGTCCACTTCCAGCTCCGGTTTTTCCACGTGTCAGATAACGTCAGGTCAGGCAATGGACAGAAGTCATTTGTGCAGTTCGTGCCAATTTACTCCTACCGGCTGCGCTCGACACTGCTGGCACCCTGCCCGAACCGTGAGGGGTCAAGTACAAAATGGCGACAACTTGAGTCAATTGCGTCATCGAGCACAACCCTGGGTCACTGCCAAACATTCATTATGTGCCTAACCAGCTCCGTTTTTGACACCGCACCTGGTATCTAGTCGTCGTCCAACCGTTGTCTAGATTGTGCGAGAACCACATACATCTACTCGCGACGAGGGAGACGTCTGCGCTGCCGTGGATCGAGGCCAACGCTGCCGCTCACGGTGCTGCCCCAAAAGACGGTAAATAACTTTTGAAAATACCCACCGCCAAATTTGTTTCCATTTAGGCCAGAATTACATGGGGAATCCAAAAGTGCGCTCCTCAAAATCGGGAAAATTTCACTTTTAGTTATTCGCCTTTTATATCAATTTACGTATTTTAGTTAACACTTTTGTATGATTGTAGCTCCATATAATGAAAACAATTTTCCGAATGCAAACACACGTTGCATATTCTAAACGCTTATTGAATTTGCTTTCAGTTGATGCCAAAGTTATGCTTACCTATATCTGTTAAAACATGCATGAGACACGGCTTGAAAGCCTTATGGGTAATCACTGTTTTGACGGCATCTGGCGCAAATGTTCGCTCGCACCGCTCGGTACGCAATAGTAACTACGCATATATTAATGCATGGACATAACTATATAGTTATCATAAAGCTGTATGTCGTGTAAGTGGGCCTATCTGGTACATCAGCTCAGATATATCCCGTTTTGTTAACCCGCGCGGCGCTGGGGTCTCCATCCGAACGTGCGGTGCTGGGGGGGGGGGGTAAATTCCCCCCTCGTATCTTCCAAACCAATAACCGCAGCGAGACGCGCAAGGCGGCGATCGAAAGCTCTCAGTGAGAAGAATCTAACGCATGCCCGAAATTATTAACATAAGGTCACATGTCAGGTCACGGTCAGGTAAAGTGTCAAAATGTAAGTATTTGGGTTTTTGGGCTATACTTTCCATCCAAAGTCTTGTATTGCAACTATTATCTCACAAAGTGCTCCCAAATGTATAATGCATCTCCCGCATAAGTAAAAGTGAAATTTTAAACAAAGGTCAAGGTCAAGGTCAGGTCACACAAGGTCACAGGTCTACGAAAGCCATGCGACACATGTTGTATGGGTTATTTTACACGTATAATTCGATAGAAGCAGACATTTTCACAGCCAGACACCATATAATCGCCCTCAGGTCAAGGTCAGGTCACAATAAGGTCAAAATTTGAAATTGATTAATCTAAATAAACATTGCATGTTTCTAGGCTAGTTTTGTCTTCGAAATACAGTGGTGGCATTTATTTGTCTGTATCTGGTCAGTAAAAGCCAAAAAACGCAATTAAAAAAAATGACGTCATGAGTTACTTATTCTTAGAGAGCCATAAGTCAGTCAAAAATAAAGAAATTGCTTTGAAATTTGGCTTGAACATCGTTCATACACGGTTCTCTAATATATCTTCCGGTTTTTGAAAATCTTCAAACAACAAACTTTTGTGGAAATTCTTCCCCAAAAATCAGTTGTTTGCATTTTTTGGGGTAAAAAAACAAAGTTTTGAACATCTGAGATAGCCATGTTAAAGACAATGTTATTTCCTTTCTTTTGACGCCTTTTATTTGCAATTTGCATCAACACGCTAGTTTCTACGATTTTTCAAACATTTAACGTTTTTCTCACCAAAAATGACATGACATGACGTCACTAAAACGTCATTATCTCCTCAAAATTTTCACTAATTTCAACAAAATTGTAACACAAGATGTATAATTGATGGACCATAAGGTACCGTAAGTTTTACTTTGATATCTGTCATAGTTTTAAGTTATGGAGAAAATCCGGGAGGGGGTACAATTTACCCCCCCAGCGCCGCGCGGGTTAAAATTTGCTCTAGCTATCTGGGTGAACGCACTATGGGCCGGTCCCATAACTGTGGACGTAACTAGGCCGTCACGACTCACGAACGGCATGAAGTTATCGAGGTCAGTGGTTCGCGAACGACGATAAACCGTCGATAAAACTCGAGAGGTTACCAATGCCAAAAAGGCTATTTTGGCAAAAAGTTCACGTATATAATTGTTTAGCTAATCAAGATAGAATAATGATTTTAACCAGGTACGTAGCCAGGATTTCGTCCGGGGGGGGGACTCGAAAGGGCTCCTTCCCCAGCGTTGAAATGGCCAAGCAAAACGGATGAAAAGGCCCGTTACAAGGATGGAAATCCAGTATGACAGGCATGGCATGGGCCATACCAACTTTTAGGAGCTGGAGTTAGCAAACTGCCATATCAACTTTGAAACCAGCGACACCAATGTCGAATCAGCCACTGGCGGATCCAGCCTCTCTCCGTGAGAGGGGCATCTTTCAAGGTACCCCCCATTTTTTCTCCGCCGATTTGGGCCGGTCATCTTATTTTGGCATTCACGCTTAAGAAATTCACTTTAAAAAAAAAAATGATTTTGTGATTTTTTTCCCCGAAAAAATGCATTAAAAAACAAATTTTGGGGTCAAAAACACAAAATTTCGAAATCCGAGAATGCAATTTTGAAGAGAATGTCATTTCCTTTCTATGAGGTTTTTTATTTGCCATTTGCTTTACAAAATCTACGATTGTTCAAACATTTATCGTTTTTCCACCAAAAATGGTGTGACATGGCATCATTAAAACGTCATTATCTCCCAAAACAAATTTAAGCTGCATAAATTTCATTGGTGAGCAGACGTATAATTGATGCAGCATAAGGTACTTCAAGTTTTACATTGATATCTATCATAGTTTTCAAGTTATTGAGAAAATCCGGGAGGGGGGGGGGGCAGATTCTGCCCCCCCCCAGCGGGGAGCGGGTTAAGTGTCACCGGGGCGGCTTGAATTGGATCAGGTGCGCTGTTTTGTCTATCATTGAAATAAAGGGATACATACAAACTTCAAATTCAATAACTCGAGAGAAGAAAAAACTTCCGTTTTCATGAAGTTTTCTCCTAAGATCATTGTTTTTCACGTTCAGTGCAGGGAACGCGCGGGGGCATACTTGTATTGAATGCCCCTATCAGATTCCTGTGGGGGGGGGGGGGCATTTGCCCCTGATGCCCCTCCCCTGGATCCGCCAGTGCCAGCAATTACCTCCAAGACTTAAATCCTCTGCTAGACTTAAATTCATTTTCCCATTTTCCAAATTTGTATAAGCAATTGCGAAAGCTGTGTCATGTCGCGAAGCGGCGCGAAATTTTCTGTTTTTTTTTACTGTGGATAGCTGGATTTTGACTGCTGCAAAGACAATTTTTACGATTTTACGATAAATTGGGAACGCGCGGGGGCGAGGAGCATACTTGTATTGAATGCCTCCCAGATTCCTGCGGGGGGGGGGGCATTTGCCCCTGATGCCCCCCCCCCCTGGACCCGCCAGTGGTGTCACCGGGGCTGCTTGAATTGCAGCAGGTGCGCTGTTTTGTCTATCATTGAAAGAAAGTGATACATACAAATTCAAATTCAATCACTCGAGAGGAAAACAAACTTCCGTTTTCATGAAGTTTTCTCCTAAGATCATTGTTCTCACGTTCAGTGCAGGGAACGCGCGGGGGCATACTAGTATTGAATGCCCCGCTCAGATTCCTGTAGGGGGATGTGCCCCTGATGCCCCCTGGATCCGCTAGTGCCAGCAATTACCGCCAAGGAGAGCCTCTGCCAGACACTTATTGAAATTAATTTTCCCAATTTCCAAATTTGTATAAGTAATTGCGAAAGTTGTGTCATGCCACGAAGCGGTGCGAAACTTTCCGGTTTTTGACTGGATAGATGGATTTTGACTGCTGCAAAGACAATTTTTACGATTTTACGATAAATTGGGAACGCGCGCGGGGGGGGGGCATCTTGTATTGATTGCCCCCCCCCCCCACCCCCAATTCCTGCGGGGGGGGGGTGCATTTGCCCCTGATGTTTTTTTGATTTGCCCCCCTGGATCCGCCAGTGGAATCAGCTATACCAACTTGGAATATTTTTTAAGCTCAAGACCTGGAACTCTTAAGCAAGTTGCGCCGCGGAGCGCCGCGCAAATTTTGAGTCTTAGGCCCTGGATATGCTTTCTATCAATGTGTCGCATTGCGTATGGTGCGGACCTCTAAAAATGCTATATTGTGCGTTTAGAAGTGAGGTAAAAAAGTGCTTAAGTGAACTATTTTGCCCAATCATATAGGGAAGTAGCAACATAACACATACATGCGCCGAGAAACGGGCCGATTTTTTTCTTCTTCTAACCCGTATATAATTGAATTTGTAGTTACATTGCGCCGCGGAGCGGCGCGACAATTTTGAGTTGTTTTCCCTGGACAACTGCATTCTTACTGTTGAAAAGTCTAGGGTCCCTTTAGATCGTCTGGGGACCCCTCCGACCTTTTCAACGCCCTTCCGACCTGTACAGGGACTCATCTGGGATCCGTGAAGCGAAAAGACATGATGTGGAGTGGGTGATATATATACAAAATACAAAGAGGGCTTACTCTACAATTTGTTTTTAATCGGAGCTTTCGGGTATGTTGTAACACCCTGACACACCCTGGTGTTACAATATACCCGAAAGCTTCGCTTTTAATATTTGTATAGTGGAGTAAGTCCTCTTTGTATTTAATCTCCATCTGTGATCTCTTCATGCTGTTGGCCCTTCCGGTCTGACCAGGGACTTCTCCGACCTTCCAAGAAGCCCCTCTTGTGTGTCAAGAGGCCCATTCGGCCTGTTCCCAGGTCCTTCCGACCTGGCCAGAGACTGCACTGGCTGCTTTGTCTCCTTGCCGACATGCTCAGGGGCCCCTCCGACCTGCCCAGGGACCCCTTCAGTCTGGCTAGAAACTCATCCAGCATGTTCAAGGGCCCTTCTGACCGGCCCAGGGACCCTTTCGGTCTAGCTAGGGACCCTTCTGACTTGCCCAGGAGCCCCTCCGATCTGTCCAGCGACTCTTCTGGTCGGATTGCGCTGGCCGCTTTGTCGCCCTGCCGACATGCTCAAGGGGCCATCCGACCTGCCCTGGGGCCTCTCTGTGCTGGCTAGGGGGCCCATTCGACGTGTTCAGGGGCCCTCTGACCCGCTCAGGGACCCTTTGGGTCTGGCCAGGGGCCCCTCTGACATGCACAGGGCTCTTTTGAACGTCCAAGGGGCCCTCTGGTCTTTCAGAGAGGGCCCTGGTGGCCCTAAAGTGCTCTAAACTCTCTAAAGACCACGTTTCGCGTGGTAAAGAGCCCATGATACGGGGGGAGGGGGGGGGGGGGGGGGGGGCACCCACCGCTCCCCCTGGCTACGTGCCTGATTTTAACCAAGGCTACTAGATAATACTGCATTTTAACGTCATCGTGTTTGTCTCGTCAATGCGCTTTGAAAAAATAATGTTTGTATGATGACATTCTCCTTCGTAATGGCTGTTTTTTTTGCACGACCTAGCGCAATTCGACGCATCAGGTGATGAATAAACATATTCGACATCTTCCGTAAGATTTCGGAAATATCATGCGCTATTTTTAAGGACACATGGTAATGCTGTTACTTGCAGTTCAGCAATACCAATGAAGTATCGGAACAAGGCGGTTATCATCAGAGGTTACGGGAACGGGACGGGAACGGGACGGGAACGGGACGGGAACGGGACGGGAACGGGACGGGAACGGGACGGGAACGGGACGGGAACGGGACGGGAATGGGACGGGAACGGGACGGGAACGGGACGGGAACGGGACGGGAACGGGACGGGAACGGGACGGGAACGGGACGGGAACGGGACGGGAACGGGACGGGAACGGGACGGGAACGGGACGGGAACGGGACGGAAACGGGACGGGAACGGGAACGGGAACGGGACGGGAACGGGACGGGAACGGGACGGGAACGGGACGGGAACGGGACGGGAACGGGACGGGAACGGGACGGGAACGGGACGGGAACGGAACGGGAACGGGACGGGAATGGGACTGGAACGGGACGGGAACGGGACGGGAACGGGACGGGAACGGGAACGGGACGGGAACGGGAACGGGACGGAAACGGGACGGGAACGGGACGGGAACGGGACGGGAACGGGACGGGAGCGGGACGGGAACGGGACGGGAACGGGACGGGAACGGGACGGGAACGGGACGAGAACGGGACGGGAACGGGACGGGAACGGGACGGAAACGGGACGGAAACGGGACGGGAACAGGACGGGAACAGGACGGGAACGGGACGGGAACGGGACGGGAACGGGACGGGAACGGGACGGGAACGGGACGGGAACGGGACGGGAACGGGACGGGAACGGGACGGGAACGGGACGGGAACGGGACGGGAACGGGACGGGAACGGGACGGGAACGGGACGGGAGCGGAACGGGAACAGAACGGGCACGATCAGCTTAGCCATGCACTATCGAAATTGGTTACCTTCGCATCGCGGTAGCAAGCGGACCACACTCTAAGGTCACCGTGAAGGTCGCATCCGACAGGTTCAGGACACAGCTGGAATGCGAGGTGCACACTGAGGGTGGGTACTTTGAACCTCACAGAGAAGATATTTTATGGTGAATTATGTTCTGCAAGAGATGAGCTGATCAGCAGTTTTAAGATTTTGAAATGCATGCATTTTTGGCTGAGCTATTCGGTTTTCATTTGTCCTCGTAAACTGTCGAATTTATGGCGAACACCTTGTAAATCACTGAGTCTCAAGAGGTAAACACGTATCACGAACACACGACACCAGTCATTCCTTTGACTGTCATATCCTTCTGGGCTTGTCCGCACGATATGGACGCATATATGACGCCTACTTCACCACCCTCTGCCTTCCTCCCTCTCTGTCTTCCTTCCTCTCGCCTGCGTCACACCTACCACCCGCCGTCGTAAATATTCCCTCCCTCTCGCGCCGTTATCTCCTGATCGTCGGCAGCGTCGGCAGCGTTGGCATTGGCGTCGATGGCGGCTGCGTCGGCGGCGGCGACGGCGGCGGCGGCGGCGGCGGCGGCGACAGCGTTGGCATTGGCGTCGATGGCGGCTGCGACGGCGGCGGCGGCGGCGACAGCGTTGGCATGGGCGTCGATGGCGGCTGCGCCGGCGGTGGCGGCGGCGGCGGGGCGCGGGTACGGGCGACACGTGCCGCGCGCGTTCCAGGCCGATGCTATCTGAGCTCTGGTAGCGGCCGACCGAGGGCTGTCGGCCGCGATACCGGCCGCACAGCCGTGGGAGAGCGTGGGACGCCGCATGCCAGCGAGGCAGCTGCGGGTTCCCCGGTGCCCCCCCCCCCAGGCGGTCCCCCCTACAGCGCGGTCCCCACCGGCAGCTCCCCCTGGTGGTGCTCGCCGGCACAGCATCTGACTGGCTGCCGCCGCCGACTCGCTGCGATGGACTCCCCGACGCCCGTCTACTCGAAAAGATAAAAGTTAAAAAGTTAATTAAAAGTTAAAAGTAAAAATAAAATTAAAAACTTTTCAATAGTAGTCCACCGAAATGCAGCACATTGTCCTCTATGGTTCGTCTTGTAAGTACTTTTTTACTTGATCGTTCGTTAAAACTATCTCACTTGACTTATCATTTGAAATTGATTACAAGAAAGCGATAATTTAAGCAAACAGGGATGATCAATGACATGGCAGTAATCTTGTAATGTGTTTGATGGTTATGTTTGCTATGGTGAATGAGAAAAGTAAACAGGAATGATCAATAACATGGCAGTAATGTTTATTTTATATATAAAAGGCGAGACAATAAGGAATTAGCTTTCACCGTTACGACATCGTCAGATTCCGGAATCTGACGATGTCGTAACGGTAAAAGCCAATTCCTTATTGTCTCGCCTTTTATATATAAAATAAACATTACTGCCATGTTATTGATCATCCCTGTTTACTTTTCCACATGGCAGTAATGTTTATTTTATATATAAAATAAACATCACTGCCATGTTATTGATCATCCCTGTTTACTTATTCTCATTCATCATGGCAAAAATAACCATCGAACACATTAAAAGCAATAATTTGTTGGAAATTAATCAGTCTTGAGGGAACCAAGACATAGACTGGATTGATAATGGATATTTATTGGGTCAGACTTATATAGTTTGATTCATTTCATAATCTGGCACTAACATACGATATTGGGATAAAATTTGGACATTGTTGATCGTTGTTTATATGCCACTTTATAGGTCTGCATAAAGTACACAACTCGAAAGGAAAATGTATTCGCCTACCAAATAGCATCCTTGTGGTGCTAACGTCACATGTCTGAAGAACCCATCTTCCCAAAAGCAAATTTCTCTCGCGTCGTTGAGGCAGGGGCGACCTGGCCCGCCACCTGCCCGAGAGACTCCATGAGCGACGTTCCCGAGCGACCCCTTCAGCTTCACTTCTAGACGGCGACGCCCGACGGCGCTCTTGCGACCTCGTTGATTTGTCCCCTCTATATACGCCCCTCAGACGGAGGAGACGGTGGCGCCACCTGAACACCTTCTGATCATGCGACGCTAGCGACGCAGGAAGGAGCCACAGATGCTGGTGAAGGACGGAGCCGCGAGCGACCCTGCTGCCACCGTGTGACCTCAGAGGCAGGCGGATGTCAACTATGTTTTGTGATGCCGTTTTTCTGTTGGTGGGGCATGACCTGTCTGTCGGCTCAGAATTTGATATATGGGTGTACCGTCCTACTAGGATTTCTCGCTGAATTTCATTTTTAGATACTTATCTGCTGTCATTTAACACGCGCCCTGGAGGGCCTCTGATAATTACACGCCCTGGAGGGGGGGGGGGCGGATTTCGCCCCCTCCCTATGATCTCGAAAATCACGCAACGTAGCGACAAGCGGGAAACGACGTTAGATAGCTCGAGACAAGCTCTTTCGAAAGTATTTCGTTATTTTTTTTTTCAGATCAATATTGAGGTCACCCGAGGTCATCAAGGGTCAGATTTTCAAGTTTTCAAGACTTTGGTTCGAACACCCCCAAATATCTCGGGAACTATGCTAGTTAGCAGCAAACGGAAAAAAGCAATCGAACGTCATTGAAAAATGCAATCGACTTAGGTGTCATCAGATTTGAGCTCAGGTCAATAGCTTAGGCTCCAGAGGTCATCGAATGTCAAAAAGGTTATTTTGTTTTCAAAACTGTTTTTCGCAAATAACCTTTTACCTAATACAGATAAAGCAATAATGTTTACGCCATCACGTGTGTCTTGTCAAGGCGCTTCGAATTATATTCATGGTGACCGGGTTAGGTCAACTGAGAAATTTGACCTCAGGTCAAGGTCAAGTGGCGACCCAAGTTGGTCATGTTGCATATTGGGAGACGTTTCTCGACGAGACAAACATATTGGTACCATTTTCTCTTCTCTATCTTCATTATGTCGATAGTTATTGATAAAACAGTGTTGGCGGTCACAAAATTGACCTGACCTTAGGTCACCGATATTAGAAATCCGAGATCAACAATTTGTTGGTATCTATGACCTTATGAAGTCCTGCAAGATTGAAACCGATCGGCATAAAACTGTGGCTGTGGTACTACTGCAAACGTTTTGGAGTTGAGGTCATCACGTGACCTGGTCTGGTGACCTGACCTGAGATGACCCGAGGCCAAAAATTTACATAATGCGGGAAGTTCATTTCTAAGCAGGCGTACAAAAAACGGCGGCGCTGCGCGCCGCCGTTTTTGCGCTATCCTCGAAAAACCGGAGGGGTGGGCGGATTTCGCCCCCCCCCTCCAGGCGCGTGTTAACCATCGCCAGTCCAGGGGGGAGGGGGGGGGGGGGGATGCCACCCCTCATTTTTTTCTTCTCTCGAAAATAACTCCTGTATTTGTCAACCGATTACGATGAAACTTCCAGTACCCTACTTTTGAACTATTTGACACATACTCTCAAAAAATTGCAAACTTCTACTCCCCATGACCCGTGACCTTCTACTCCCCATGACCCGTGACCTGTTTCTCAAAGTCATGTCAGGCGCAACTGGCGTCCCGTAGTATCGATGCTTGTAACTTGTGCAGTTTCCGAGTGTTTGTTTTTATTCAGAAGCATATGCACAGGTGTTAACAGGTGACATAAATATGGTTTCCACTGAGATCGTGGCCTCCGATGACCAGATATGACTTGTTTGACTTCTGGCAGTTTCTAGGATATTTTGTGACGCTGATTTCAAATTTGGCATCCAGTTTACATAATTATATGTTTCACTAGCTCATGCACTTTCACTGGTCAACCGAGGTCACTGACCTCCGATGACCTGAGATGACCTTTTAGGAATCTGGTAGTTTCTAGGACATTTTGTGACGCTGATTTCAAATTTGGCACCCATTTTGCATAATGATATGCTAATTCACGATTCCAGCTCGATTATAATTAAATATGCATGCATCCATAATTAAATATGCAAATATGCATGCACATGCACGATTTGGATGGCATCCGGGTCATTGACATGACCTCAAAGGTCACCTAATGACCCAGGATATTAAAATTGGATACTAACAGCTTCCTCTCATCACCAGCAACACGCTCGTGTTTGAATCGAAGCTCTAGCTCAATTAGGGGCGAAACGTTAGCGGAGTCGTACCACCCCCCCCCCCCCCCCTGCACGGTCACATAAGTATCGGACCCTGCACTGGTGAGGGTTAATCTGTCGCCGTTTTGCATTGTTTTGACATTTTCTTCTTATAAGCAGACCTGTTTTGACTCGATATGTCGCGAAACATTTCACAAGCATTTAAAAAGTGTAACGCTTTTCTGGGTAACACCACTGGAGGTTCCAGAACATGATGATGGTCTGGATGATGCTGACATGATGACAAAACATGGTTTAAAGTGCCAAATTCAATGAAGGTGGCAAAACTTACTCATCGAATTTCGCTTACTTGTGCATGCTAAACTGTGCTTAGATATACTTTCCTTGCAAAAGGTTGTTTGGACATTCTACCATCAGAAAATGTGTCAATTTCCGGCATATTTCGGTCGTTTTGGGACCGCCATGGTCCGCTTGGATCCGGATCATATGGGGCGGATCTAAGATAACGGACCAATGGACTTGATGCATGCAAGTTGAAGATGCAGCGGTCGATTCATTTAAGTACACAAGTATAACCAGGAACTCATGGAAATATCACAACACATGCACTTGTATTCTGCATTTAAAATGGCAGAAATATAATATACTATTATATTTCAGGCTTTCTTCAGGTCTTCAGTTCGATAAGCGTCCAGGACGTGTTTTCGAGGCTCTACCAATAGGGTGATTTGTTGCGCTAAGAGAAGATATTCGCCGTTAATGTTTTTTACCAGACGATAGATACGATAATGAAGATAGTGTTTTTGATATTTTTTTGTGATGCATCTACTCTAAATAAGATGTAATATTTAATTATATTTTCAACACTTTCATCATTTTAAATATTATGACGTGAAATTTCGCGAAAGCGAGCTAAGATTTTCTCGCTTGAATTTACAAGTCACGAGGCAAAAATCACGCGATTTTCACAAGAACTTCTGCAAGAAGAAATCCTTCGATGCAAACATCGTACCGGAAAGCGCAAACAAAATAATGGTTCAAAGCTGATCAAGATCAAGATCGCTGACGATGACGCTGTAAGAGGCAAGAGCAATGCCGAAATACAAATAGCAATTTGGATTCACATTGCGCCACATTCCGAAGCCGGAAACAAACAAACAACGAAGAACGACGAACGAAGCGAAATACCAATTGCATCTCATCGAGTTTGTATTGTTTTACGTATATACCTTATATTGTTGCACAGTACTTTTTACTCCCACTTTATATCCTTTCCCCTCCCTAATGCAGCTCGCTGTGCGCGGCGCCTAAATGGCTGACGCTTCGTACTGCGCTATCCTTTTCCTACATCACCTGATCATCTCATATAACATCTCGACGGGCACGGAATAGCCACTAGTGCATCGTTTTATAACATCATGCAATGTACGAAAGAGTGGATGTGTCGGCATGTATAAATAAAATACAATAAATAAATAAATACTTGCCCTTGTATCAACCGGCAGAGAAGCTAAGTGAGTTGCTATGTTGTTGTTGGTGTTGTTGTTTAAGAAATACATGCATCAGAAAGCAATGATACGGTTTCAGCAATGCATGTTACGGTGTTTCAAGATAGTGCTCTTACATTTATATTGAAATACTATTTACGCGCATGACGTTCGGACTATCGTATAGAATCCCTCTCCCTCTCCCTCTCCCTCTCCCTCTCCCTCTCCCTCTCCCTCTCCCTCTCCCTCTCCCTCTCCCTCTCCCTCTCCCTCTCCCTCTCCCTCTCCCTCTCCCTCTCCCTCTCCCTCTCCCTCTCCCTCTCCCTCTCCCTCTCCCTCTCCCTCTCCCTCTCCCTCTCCCTCTCCCTCTCCCTCTCCCTCTCCCTCTCCCTCTCCCTCTCCCTCTCCCTCTCCCTCTCCCTCTCCCTCTCCCTCTCCCTCTCCCTCTCCCTCTCCCTCTCCCTCTCCCTCTCCCTCTCCCTCTCCCTCTCCCTCTCCCTCTCCCTCTCCCTCTCCCTCTCCCTCTCCCTCTCCCTCTCCCTCTCCCTCTCCCTCTCCCTCTCCCTCTCCCTCTCCCTCTCCCTCTCCCTCTCCCTCTCCCTCTCCCTCTCCCTCTCCCTCTCCCTCTCCCTCTCCCTCTCCCTCTCCCTCTCCCTCTCCCTCTCCCTCTCCTCTCCCTCTCCCTCTCCCTCTCCCTCTCCCTCTCCCTCTCCCTCTCCCTCTCCCTCTCCCTCTCCCTCTCCCTCTCCCTCTCCCTCTCCCTCTCCCTCTCCCTCTCCCTCTCCCTCTCCCTCTCCCTCTCCCTCTCCCTCTCCCTCTCCCTCTCCCTCTCCCTCTCCTCTCCCTCTCCCTCTCCCTCTCCCTCTCCCTCTCCCTCTCCCTCTCCCTCTCCCTCTCCCTCTCCCTCTCCCTCTCCCTCTCCCTCTCCCTCTCCCTCTCCCTCTCCCTCTCCCTCTCCCTCTCCCTCTCCCTCTCCCTCTCCCTCTCCCTCTCCCTCTCCCTCTCCCTCTCCCTCTCCCTCTCCCTCTCCCTCTCCCTCTCCCTCTTTCTCTCCCTATCCCTCTCCCTCTCCCACTCCTTCTTCCTCTCCAGCTGCCCTCTAACGCCGTCTACACGTCACACCGAGGGCCATCCCAGACCATTATTCAATTGTGGCTCCAATTATCCAATTGGATCTTGTTGGCGCCGCCGGCGCCGGGGATGCCCTGCGGCGATCTCGGGAACGCTGGCGACGATGAGTTTTGTGTCCTGCCGCGGACCGAATGACTGGTGCAGCGCTTCACTGTTGCACATTCTCCTCCTCTCTAGCTGTGGTATTGGAATAGGCATTTAATTTGTATGATACTTGATTGTGCTTATGTAGCATTGCAATTCAGCCACATGTTTTGTAGATTGCAGCCTTCAGCTTGGCAGGTACTTGGTCGTCTTGGGTTGTTTAAATAGCAAAGACGGGAACAAAGCAAATCCATTGTTGTCACGTTTAAAAAATAGTAGAGAATTCACACAAACATTTAAATCGGATTTTATATGGACGTCAATCATATGCGACAAGATATGCTGCGTAGGTAATGTATAGGTACCAGTGTTCGTCACGGGCCCACCAACCCCCAGCCCGGCCCGGCCCAGGCCCATGAACACCAATCCCAGGCCCGGACCAGGCCCGGTCAAATTTATCATATTGAGGCCCAGGCCCGGTCCGGCCCGTTCAGATTAAGCATATCAATATTTTCACAAAATTTGCAATCACTATCCTAGCATATTTACTTGTATACTATAAATGTGAAACATTGAACCAACTATGCTAACCAAAAACAAACAAAAAGCCGCAGCCACAGCAACAGTGTGTTGCTGCGGAAGTGAACTGCTGGTTGAGATATTGTTCAGCTCTGACCTGAACTTCAACATTCTCAGCCCAGGCCCGTCCAGAGCCCGGTGATTTCCTTAAAGTTGAGGCCCAGCCCAGGCCCGGCCCATGGCCCATAGGCCCAGCCCAGCCCGTGACGAACTCTGATAGGTACCCACAATACCGCCCCATCAAGATAGCCCAGGTTCAGCCCAGGTTCGGGTCACCTCCGATCGAGCTGAAATTTGCACAGAATATCCGCCAGGGGCCCAGCAGTCCACACCTAGCAGCATTCGGTGTCACTCCCAGCGGTTTGACCTCCAGAGGTCAATAAAGGTAACGAGATCAAATTTTGCACAGCGCATTGTGGCCTACCTAGAAGAGCTAATGGGATGAATCCAACGCTAAAATACTCGCACACACTCGCTCTTACTTTTCCAGCATCGACCCGACCTCTCAAGGTCACCATTTGACCAAAGGTTATTTCAGGGCTCAGCCGCCGGTACCATTGCACAGCGCATAACTGGTGTACAGAAATGTCACTCCGGGAGGTGCAGCCCAGTTCGGCACAGGTACGGATCACCTCCGATCGAGCTGAAACTTTGCACAGAATATCCGCCAGGGGTCCAATAGTCCACGCCTAGCAGCATTCGGTGTCACTCCCTGCAGTTTGACCTCCAGAGGTCAAGCAAGGCGAAAAGCAAGGTTTTTGGCGAAAGTTAGTGCATCACCTGGGTCACAGCTTGACATGCTTTTTAATTTGTAAAATTATTTCTGTACAACAGTTATGCGCTGTACAATGGTACCGGCGGTTGAGTCGCGAAATTACCTTAGGTCAAATGGTGACCTGGAGATGTCGGGTCGATGTGGGAGAAGTTTGAGTTGTGTTTGTTTTGGGACACGTGACCGCTTGACCTATTTTTGTATGAGTGACCAGGACAATTTTTCAATTGAAAGCCGAATTTCCGATGAAGAAGATTCAAGCTTGGTCAATGTTCTTTCAGATGGACAAAAAAAGGCTTTCGGCCTCCAAATAGGATTTTTGAGCCTCCCAATATGATAGATCGCAAAAAACACCATCATATTTCATTTCTCTCTGTAATTTGGTCTGGGGGATTATCATAGGCGGAGAAGCCAGCTGTGCCAACGAAAAGATAATCCGAACAGCGGTTTTCAAGGTATAGCCTCGGGCACTTTTCAGAAGAGAGCCGCCTAGAGTCGATATTGGGAGGCTCAAAAATCCTATTTGGAGGCCGAAAGCCATTTTTTCATTTGTCTATCTGAAAGAACATTGACCAGGCTTGAATCGTCTTCAAACGGAAATTCGATTTTAAATTGCAAAATTGTCCTGGTCACTCATAAAATAAAATAGGTCACGCGTCCCCCCCCCCCCCCCAAATAAAAAATCCGAGATTGCAAAAATGTTCCTCCGTTCAATGCAAGTTTGCTCAGGATATAGGTTTGATGTCGTAACTATGATGGTTTGTGAAGTACGAGCCACCAAATGTAGCGAGCCGCTGAGTGACCTCCGAGAAGTGCCCGAGGCTATATCTTGAAATCCGCTGCTCGGATTTTTTTTTTGTTCGTTGGCACAGTTGGCTTTACCGCCTATGCTAACCCCCTAGACCAAATTACAGAGAGAAATTAAATATGATGGTGTTATTTTGTCGATCTATCATATTGGGAGGCTCAAAAATCCTATTTAGAGGCCGAAAACCATTTTTGTATTTGTCTATCTGAAGAAGAAAAAACATTGACCAGGCTTAAATCGTCTTCAAACGGAAATTTGACTTTCAATTGAGGAATTGTCCTGGTCACTCATCAACAAATAGGTCAAGCGGTCACATGTCCCCCCCAAAAAATCCGAGATTGCAAAAATGTATCTTGGTTCAATGCGAGTTTCTTCAACATACAGGTTTGATGTCGTAACTATGATGGTTTGTGAAGTACCAGCCGCCAAATGCAGGCCAGCTGAGTGACCTCCGAAAAGTGCCCTAGGCTATATCTTGAAAACCGCCGCTCAGATTATTTTTTTCGGTTGGCACAGCTGGCTTCCCCGCCTATGACAACCCCTAGACCAAATTACAGAGAGAAACAAAATATGATGGTGTTATTTTGTTAAGGGTGTCTGTCCTCTGCTGGGAGTGACACCGAATGCTGCTAGGCGTGGACTACTGGACCCCCGGCGGATATTCTGTGCAAATTTCAGCTCGATCGGAGGTGACCCGAACCTGGGCTGAACCTGGGCTGAACCCGGGCCGAACCTGGGCTGAACCTGTGCTGATACTGGGCTGAACCTGGGCTGAATCTGGGCTGAACCTTGGCTGAACCTGGGCTGAACCTGGGCTGAACCTGGGCTGATACTGGGCTGAACCTGGGCTGAATCTGGGCTGAACCTGGGCTGAATCTGGGCGGAACCTGGGCTGAACCTGGGCGGAACCTGGGCTGTCTTGATGGACATCCCACAATCATCCCTTCTAACGCCGATAAATGTTTTACTGTGCGCGAAGAAGTCACAATCTCACGAAAGACTTAATTTACTTTATCTCAAGACTCATATTTTTTCGTTTTGTTTTAGTCAGACTGAAGTTAGATTAGTAATTTTTCAGAGTTTTCAAGGGTTTCAAGTTTCAAGTTAAGTTAATTGCTTGAGCATAATGTCAGCTGACTCCAAGATATCTGACCTAAGGGTACGAGACAGCAGAAATAAATATATCTGATTGTTGCTGTATGTGAGTGCGGTAAACACTGTGGAAGAAAAACCAAGAAGCCTCCCTTCACAGAATCCACTCTTCGACTTTCACGAGGAACCCACGTGAAATATTTCAGGGTGCCACGTGCGTCGGCCATAATATTTGGAATGTTATGCGTTCAAAGTATTAAATTCTTAACCCGTCAGTTACTGATGTACTCTTTCCATAGCACGAGTTACATCGGACTATTTCCCTTCATGTCTCCCAAAATATATTAGACCATTTGTCAAAGTTCAAAAGACACTCTAAAGTGTTGAATATTTTCCGAAGGAAAACAATCAGATTGAGTGGACCAACAGCTAAGAACCCAAGCTGAAGTCTGTCAAAGGGAAAATGGGCTTTACTTGCGTGTCATTGATGACGCCGCAATTCCGGTAAAATACAAATGTTTGGATTTGACGTGCAAGTTTAAGTGCCCATTTTTCCACGAAATAACCAAACTAACCCATCGATTGTCTATAAGTGGGTGCGTTTTTGTGTCTGACACTTATTTCAATCTCTGGCTCAGCCTTCGTTGACCTCTGTCACTCCCAGCTTATTTAGTTGCGTAATCAATAAGTTTCGAGTCAAAATGTACTTTTTATAATATTTTTTCTCTCTCATGTTGGGACCAAACATGCCACAAAACTTTAATAGTTCAGCACATTTCTCTTGTTTTGTATTGTATGCCTGTTAACATACCACACAACCCTTCAGAACCGTCTGAAGTTTTCTCATAACGAAACATCTCCTATGTGATTTATAGCCCACGGCAGTTGTGTGTGGTTTAAAACAGACAGTTCTGGTCAGCAAGAGATATCGAAATGCATTGACTTCATCTACCAAATAAAGAGGCATTCACACTCAACTGAAATATTCGAAGTTTAACCCGCCATTGGCTGGAGGGGGCGTTTTTCGCCTCCCCTGACGACTTTCGCAATAGCTCACAAACTAATATCGATATCTACGTGAAAATTCAGATACCTTCTCCTACATCAATTATACACCTTCTGTGTGAAAATGAAGAAATTTCGTCTATTTTTTTCTCTTTAAATATAGCGAATTTAGTGACTTCACTACACACGAGTTTGACACAAAAATCATCTAAACTTTAGCAGGCCGTACAAATGCCATATTTAAAGACATAAAAGAAAAGTGCAACAAAGAGCCTCTTGGGCCCATCCGAGGTTGCACCCCACCCCCCCCCCCCCCTCCACCAGTCTCGCCCCTTCAAATCACCTTACTCTACCTGCATAAAAGAAGGCTAATCCCACGAGTATTTATGAACTAATCCCTTCTCTGTAAAGTATTTATCTAATCTAATTTTGAAGGAAGCAAGTGTCACTGCATCAGCGACATCCCCTGGTAGCATATTCCAATGTCCTACAACCCTTCTACTGAAAAATGACTGTCGTAGCCTAGTCCTACTTTGTTTCATAATGAGTTTATGCTGATGACCTCTACCTCGATTTTCCCTATTGAACTCAAACATACCCTTTAAATATCCAGAATGCTGACTATTTACAAATTTGAAGACTTCAATTAGATCTCCTCTTAGCCTTCTATATCTAAGTGAAAACATACCCAATTTCTTTAATCTATCTTCATAAGGTAAACTACCAAGACAATTAACCATTTTTGTTGCCCTTTTTTGAACTCTTTCTAACAACCAGCAATCTTTCTCATATGTTGGAGACCAGGCTTGTACACAATACTCCAAATGTGGTCTAACGTGTGCACAATACAGTTTTGTTATTACCTTTTCACTCTTGTAGGAAACATTTCTGTTAATGGCCCCTAGCATTCTAAGTGCCTTTTTCCTAGCTTCTACAACCTGGTCTGACGCTGATAGTCTATTGTTTACCACGACACCTAAATCTCTTTCCTTTTCAATCTGCTCCATTTTCTGCCCACCCATTTCATACCTATGTTTACTGCTAAACCGTCCAGCGTGCATAATCTTACATTTACTCAAATTGAATTTCATCTGCCATGCTTCAGACCACTCAACTAGCTTGTCCAGATCTGATTGAAAAAAATCCTGATCATGTTTTCCTCTAATAATCCTGACAACTTTTAGATCGTCTGCAAATTTCAAGACTTTGCTGTCTATACTGTTCTCAATTGCATTCACAAATATTATAAAAAGCAATGGGCCCAGGACTGAGCCCTGTGGAACCCCACTGAGAACCTCCTTCCATTGTGATTGGCACCCATTCAATATAACCCTTTGCTGGCGTCCCGAAAGCCACGTTTCTATCCAATCCAGAATCTTGCCCCTGATCCCATGAATTTTAAGTTGCAACCCCAGTCTTGTATGGGGGACTTTGTCAAATGCTTTACTGAAATCAAGAAAAGCTACATCTAGCTGTTTACCCTGATCAAAGCTATCTGTTGCAACATCCAAAAACTCCAGAAGATTAGTTAAACAAGAACGGCCCTTCCTAAAGCCATGCTGTGTATCCTTGATGAGTTCATTTTCCTCCAAGAATTCAACAATCTTATCTTTGATGATTGATTCAAGCACCTTGCAGACTAATGAGGTCAGACTAACCGGTCTATAGTTTTCCTCTTTACTTCTGTCTCCCTTTTTATGAATAGGAACAACATTTGCTCTTTTCCAATCAAGTGGAATTTTACTATCTGCGAGTGATTTAGAAAATATTATGGCTAATGGAACCGACAACTCCCTTTCAGATTCTCTTAAAAGTCTAGCATGGATTTCATCAGGTCCTTCTGCCTTGTTAGGCCTTACTTTCTTTAGATATTCTAGAACAAGTTCACTACTTATGCCACCTAGCTCTCCTATACTGTAAACTCATTTCAACAAGGGTTTGCCACTTTTACAAGCATACAAGTTTAGCGTAAATCCGCATACCCTTTGCCTTGTTTTAAAACAACGTTTTGAGTCGTTAATATCACGAGTCGTTTGTATCTTCTTACAACCTTTTCACTCGTAGTTGGTTGAACGAACTACGAAGGACCACTTTGTCATCGTAATGTCTACGAACGTCTACCATGTTGTGATTATGCCATTACCAGATAGAACCACGTACCTGTATGTGTCTAACAAGGCTGATCTTTGTCATCGTTGTATCGAAACAAGGCAAACGTCAGTAATCAAAGCAGCGCTTATCCGGTGCAGACATGTACTTGTATGTAGGTTACCAGGCACTGACCCGAATTATGCTACAGGAGTCTTCCTTGTAATCGTAGTTTTACGCAGGAGGTGTTCGTAGACAGTTTGCATCTCCCAGTGCTAAAACATGACAAAACTCTTTGAAGTATATTTGAAAACCAGCATAAGTCATAATCCTGGTGTGTAACATGCGACATGCGTACTGCGTATCCTCCGACGCGACACAAACGTCCTGTGACGTGTGGAACAAACGTCACCTGACGTGAACACAAACGCAAAAAGATGCTTCAATAATCTTAAAAACGAAACGATGTCCCCAGCCTCAAACGATACAAGGCACCTTTTTAACATACCTACAACCCGGGAGCCTCGGTCCCGACTGACGCCAAGACCATATCTATACAGGAAATATGACTCACGATTCATCAACTTTCCAAATCATAATATATGCACATATTGGCATATATGAAAACACCCGATCACATTATCAACACAAGAAGTTGAACGCTCACCATCTTCCCAGTCTGCTGAAACGCACCGGGAACTGGGCCTTAGAGGACACATACCTCAATGTCACTATACCTATATACTTCATCTTGATTTATATGTTCACCTCAACTCAATCAACCAGCAAAATGCACATCTTGATGCGGGATATAAATCCAAGAAAAACAATTAACTTAAAACAAGACAACACGCGCACGGCTCGCCCAACGCCAGCACCATGAAGACCAACCGGCGTGCCCTACTGAGCCGCATGCCGGGAATAACATTCGCGAAGGATACTAACCGAGATACTTTCTTGTTAACCACACAGAGAGCAAAACAATACGCTAAAAAATAAACCAAACAACCAATAAGCTTACGAGATAAATCAAATAGCAATATAACAGCAAATTATCAGTGAGACCATTTGCATAATTGTTAATGACAGATAACTATACGTCTTAGAAAATCGCGTCATCCAAAATGGCGAACGAGATTATCGTATGAAGCTTAACGCGGCACATGCTTGTGCTTGTTATGAACAACGTGCGACATCCACGTAATTGTGATTCCAGCACAAGTTTAACGAACGTGTCGCTGACTCTGCCAACAAACATGTGGCTTACACATACACTGTTACACATGTTATACACATACGGAGCAGATCCGTGTCATTTTTACAATAGGCTCCCTATTCTTTGTCAATATTACTAATGCACAACTAGGTATTGATATTAAAGATAGCCTTTGACTTGTTGATTCGACGAGTTGTGACGAGGAACTCGTCTTCTGACATCCCAAATATTTGTATTTTTGACAAACGCTAGTGGTTAAAAAACGAATCCTTGTCGAAATGAGTTTACAGTGTATAGTCTCCTCTGTCTCTGGCTCAGGCTGAAGTGCTGCAATACTACTCTGGTCCTCGATAGTAAAGACAGATTGAAACTGATCATTAAGCACTTCAACCATTTCACTGTCCTTGCTAACTAACACATCATCTACCTTAAATGGACCTATATTTTTGGAAACTGTACTGAACTTATAAAACTGAAGAACTTCTTACTATCTGCATTACAATGTCTAGCTAAATCAAGTTCCTTTGCCCTTTTAGCTGCTCTGACCTTTTTCTTAACTGAATTTCTTGCATTCTGGTAGGCCTTCTGATTTATATCTAGTGAAGATCCCTTCAAAATGCCAAATGCACTTCTTTTAGCTTGTATAGCACTCCTTACTTCTGGGGTAAGCCAAACTGGTTTGCCCTTGGTTCTGTTACGTTTGTGCCTGAGGGGTATATGCCGATTCTGAATTTGGCTTAATCTAGCTTTGAAAACATTCCAGGCCTCACATGCATCTAAACCTGCCAACTCAACGTTCCATTTTATCTGTGCGAGGTCATTTCTAATACCATCAAAATCAGCCCGGCTGAAGTTTGGAACCATAATAAGGTTATCTTTGGGCCTCATTTCTGATGAGATATTGAATTTAACCATATTGTGATCACTGGTTCCTAGACCTTCACAAATACTTATGTCACTAACTAGATCACTGTTGTCTGAGAATACAAGGTCTAGAATGGAGCAATGTCTGGTTGGCTCTGTTACAAACTGATGCATGAAAAGCTCCTCTTCAAAGATTTGCCTATACAACCTACATTCATTTGTTTCTTCTGCTATACTTTCGTATCCTCTTAAGTTAAAATCTCCCATAATAAGACACTGAGCCCGAAAGTTCCTACGTATTTCCTCACAAATATCTTGGTCTGTTTCAGCTTGGGAGTTCCTTGGAAGATTCCCTGGTCTGTAAAATGCACCTATCCTCAACCTTCCTCTGTTTCCTGTACCAATTTTAATGTCAAGCCAGATTGATTCTACTTCTTTTACTTTACTAGAATCATCAACTCTAGTAGTGCAGTACAAGCTATTTACATATACAAACACTCCGCCCCCCTGCCGTGATTCTCTGCAGTATGAGAACATGTTATACCCTTGTAACTCGAAATCTTGTAGCCTATCCCTATTATACCCCTCACTAACCCATGTCTCGGTTACACAAATGATATCAGGCTTTTCAAGGGCAACATAACACTCAAACTCATCAAATTTAGACCTAATACTTTGGGCATTCAGCAACACACATGTGATCTTATACTTTGAGCTGACTCTACTAATTCTGAGGGAATTATGGTCTACTGTCCTATTCTGACATGAACTTCTACCAATGCTTACTTCCTGATGCCCTAGTACTAGCGTCCCCGAACCCCCCCCCCCCCCCCCCCCCCCCCCCCTCCTACCTAGTTTCCCTGAATGACACTTCTGTAGGCATCTCCCAAAGCCCTTGCCCCCTCATCCGATAAGTGAAGCCCATCCTTCATATAGTACCTACGCCACTCATAGAACTGATCCCATAAGTCTACATAACTAAGCCCCATAGCTGAACATAAGTTCTGAACTGAGCTGTTCACAGACAGATGCCAGTCACAATGACTGGTTTCCTGGACTCCTTCAACCTCTGCAGCAGGCTCCGGTACTCCGCTACTATTCTCACACTCTGCCTAGGTCCTATGTCGTTCACCCCCACCTGTAGTATAACTGTCTCCGGGCTACTCCTACCAAGTTCTGCCTCAATGACAGGGCCCATATCAGCTACTCTTGCCCCTGGTTTGACTATACATCTGTCCCTCTTCCCACAGAATGTTCGCCTTAAGGGCCTTACCCTTGAGTCCCCAACCACTAAATGCTGAACATCTTCCCTGTCACTTTCAGCTGCTGACTCTAACGCACTGAACCTATTTGATATTGTAACCTGCGGATGTTCCCTGGGGCTGTACTGCCTGACTCTACCCTGAACTTTTGTCCATCCCTCCTGATCCCCTTCCCTCTTCCTCCTCCAGATTCTGCTACCACCCTCCATTACCCAGCACCCCTCCTCATCCTTACTGTCTGTGGCCCTAGCATTACTTTCCACAATGTTGAGTCTCCAGAAACGTGACCCTCCAACACACTTCCAAACCCCAGCCGCACTATCCACCTTTGCCTTATCCTCCTCCCTTATGCCCCTATCAGAACTACCACTGGTCCCTGATCCTGTAGGCTCCTTTTCTGACCCCCTAACCACGATCTGCGCATACGTTCCTTGGTCAGGAGCTACACCCTCCTGCAGCTCATCTCTACACCTACACTTACTTAACTGCGCCTCAAGCTCCGCTACCCTAGCCTGGAGGGCCTCTAGCTCTGCTACTTTCGCCTGCATCCTAGTCATGCTCATTTGAATACACTAGTAACTTAGGTATATAACTTAGGTACTATGCACTTTTCAATACTTTACTAACTTAACTTAACTTTTTCTTTCTTTTTTTTTCTTCTTCTAAACCTTAACTAGATCTAAGTAAAGCTAGTGACAAAAATCAGCCATGAGTGAACCTAATACTAGACTAAATATCTAATCCTTAAATAAACTGAATACTAAATACACCTTAATTATCCCTAATTTTCTAAAAATATCTACTTATCCAACCCTGCAACTAATAACACAGAAATAAGACTAAGACAATTTTGGCGCACACAAGCTAGAATGAAAAGTCCTTTAAAAAGCAAGTAAGAGATAACAGCTAACTATGAATGCTTAAAAATAATACCTAAACGATCCACAAAACTAAATATCTAATCCTTATATCTAAATATAATGTGGTTCCTCAAAAAATACACACAACAACAGAGCTATCCAACAGCTACTTAGCTTGTCTAAAGCGGTGTCTTTAATTTGAAGCAAAATGCAATCTAAAAACGCCAAAACATAGAAAATGACAAGGGCTACAAAACTTCTATCTCGGGTTTTTGGAACTTTTGGTTTTAGACCCCCTCCCCAAATATGTTTTTGTTGTTGAAAATTTGCCCTCAAAATCTACATTTTTAAATATTTTCAAAAAACCGGAAGATGTGTTGAACAATCACATGTGGACAATACCCAAACCAAATTTAAAAGCAATATCTTTATTTTTGACTGACTTATCGCTCCCTAAGTAAGATTAACTCATGAAGCCATATTTTAAAATTGCATTTTTTGGCTTTTAGTGGCCAGATAGAGACAAATAAATGTCAGCATTGTATTTCTGAGACAAAACTGGTCTAGACACATGCCTTTTTCATTTCGTTTTATCAATTTCACATTTTGACCTTATGTGACCTAACCTTGACCTTATATGGTGTCAGATTGTGAAAATTACTGCTACTATCTAATTCTACGTGTACAATAACCCATAGAACATGTGTCGCATGGCTTTCGTAGACCTGTGACCTTTTGTGACCTGACCTTGACCTTGATCTTTGCTTATAATTTCACTTTTGCTTATGCGGGATATGTATTCTACCTTTGAGAGCACATTGTGCGATAATAGTCGCAATCTAAAGCTTTGGATGGAAAGTATGGCCCAAAAACTCAAATATCTCAATTTTACCTTTGACCTGACCGTGACCTGACATGTGACCTTATTTTGAAAATTTAGTGAATGCGTTGGATGCGTCTCATTGAGAGATTTCGATTGCCGCATTGCGCGTCTCGCTGCGGTTATTGTTTCGGAAGATAACCATGGGGGACGCCCTCCCCCCAGTCAATGGCGTTCGGCTGAGACCCCAGCCAATGCCGGGTTAAGCTGCCAGCCCTTAGACAGTCACTAACTGAAACAGTATTTAGTAAACACGATATGGTAAAATACATTTAACATCGGTATTTCAATTTAGTCATTTTCCACATCAGCATATCGAGTAGATGTCATCGCGATGTTTGAAGTATTCAATCAAACACAATTGAACTCAATCAAATGCAAATTACCTACCTTTCTTTTACCAGATATAACCAAACTTAAGCACACGAATGTATCTACCAGACCTTTGGTCAAAATATAAACATGCAGTGCCGTGAGTGGTAGCCATCTGACACATCTAGGAAGAATGAAACAGGTTCAGCATATTAACACGGGCCCTGGAGGACCCTTGATAATTACACGTACTGGAAGGGGGTGGGGGCAGATTCCGCCCCCTACAATTTCGGCCCCCATAAGACCTACAATAACGAAATTTGTAGGATAGGGAGGTTCTATGGGAACTATGTTTTGTGAAAATTGAATGACCCTAAGTCAATATCTTCAAGATCAAATGAGGTCAAATATGGTAAATTTTACTTGTAAAGCGCTCCTTAGCTTGACATTGTTATGGAACGCAGTAATTGCATGTATATACCCCTAAATGGGCTTAAATGATTTGTTGGAAAGTCTAATGATACAATAGGAATGATATAAGTCCGCCCCTGTAGCTCAGTTGGGAGAGCGCTGGGCTTCTGACCTCACCCGGTAGTGGCAGCCCGGGTTCGAGTCGCTTCGGCGCTCGCTATTTGCCCTGACTGGGATGGCCTGTGGCCGGTGGCAGCGGTCGCACTCAAGGTCAGGTAACGTCAGAGAGCGGGACGGACCGTGTCCAGGTATGTCGGACACGTACAACTGTCGTTTCTAAATTCTGCCGGACGCCAGGAATTGCTTGATCGGGTGGTGAGGTTAGGGCCTGCGCAACAAGCTATGCCTAGCGCGGGGTCTGACCTCGGAAATCCATCCATTCATAAACATTCGGACTAAATTTATTATATATATATATATATATATATATATATATATATATATATATATATATATATATATATATATATATATATATATATATATATATATATATATATATATATATATATATATATATATATATATATATATATATATATATATATATATATATATATATATATATATATATATATATATATATATATATATATATATATATATTATATATATATATATATATATATATATATATATATATATATATATATATATATATATATATATATATATATATATATATATATATATATATATATATATATATATATATATATATATATATATATATATATATATATATATATATATATATATATATATATATATATATATATATATATATATATATATATATATATATATATATATATATATATATATATATATATATATATATATATATATATATATATATATATATATATATATATATATATACATATATATATATATATATATATATATATATATATATACATATATATATATATATATATATATATATATATATATATATATATATATATATATATATATATATATATATATATATATATATATATATATATATATATATATATATATATATATATATATATAAGTTGCACCTGACCTCAGGTCATTTACATATCAACATTTCATTGCGGTCATTTTTGAAACATTTATATTTTTTACTTTGGCGGCTTATAAATCATAAAGTTTTCGGTCAAATATTATTTTTCTTACTTTATGCGCCGCAGCGTTTATTTTTTAAAGGGATTATACGGGTTTTTCCCAGAAACATAGTAAAACGTACTTATAAAGGTGGTAGAAGTCCCACGGTAGCCACATTTTTCTGGAAATGACCTCTTCTGCACGTAAGGACATTCCAAAGTGCGCGGTAATGCCACCGCGTATTTTCTGCAGGGCCGGCTGAGGCAGAGCCAGTCATCTCTTTTATGCTAATAAAAACACCTAACGTATGGCACATTTCCGGTAAAATAAGCAATATTTGAAAGAAAATCAACTTGTTTTGTTCCAACGACAGCAGCAGTTACCTAGTTTTCCCATAAAATTCTATATTTTGCATGAATTTTCATGCCAAAAAATTAATACGCCACCACCAAATTCTCAACCCTAAAGGCCGGAGAAAAGAAAACCACAAAAACACAAAACCTCAACGAACAGTGTGTAGTAATACAAAGTCCCGTCAGTTTTGAATTGCATAATAATTGTGTGATCCAGTGTAGGACTTGCAGATAATTCAAAACTCTAAAATTGATCTTAAGATAAAAGTGGTGGACAGTAGTGCAGATCAAGTACTCGTTATCTGATACTAGTCTCGAAAACGCCCAAGTTTTAACGCTGATAATTGCTGAAATAATGGACTAAATGAGCATTGAGGTCCCTGTTATATGTCTTAAACGTGTTTAAAGCTCATACAACTGCAAAAGAGTGCATTTACTTTCAGGACGGAAACCCGTATAATCCCTTTAACAGATACACCAAAATGATGCATATCGACCGGTACAATCAAGAGATATTCACACACAAAAAAACAGGAGTGGGCGGATTTCGCCCCCCCCCCCTCCAGTTCGCGTGTTAAGCTAAATCAGGTCCTCATTATATCAGGTCCTTTTACATATCAACATTTCATTGCGGTCATTTTTGAAACATTTTTTTTTTTACTTTGGTGGCTTATAAATCATAAAGTTTTCGGCCAACTGTCATTTTTCTTACTTTATGCGACGCATCGTTTTTTTTGGGGGGGGAGGGGCGGATTTCTCCCAAAATTATAGCCCTCTAAAATAGCACTTTGTTGATTTTTACGTACCCTAAAAAGCGTTCCAACCGCGCTGCATCTCAGTAAATGGCAGTACCGGCGCGATTTCGGCAGCAACACACCATTTCTAGCTAAGCCTTCTGGAACTGTCAGCAGAAGCCGCCACCTCCCACACGTTTAAGCGTAACTGACAATTTAGGTTTTTCCCGTAGTTCGGCGTTCCCCCGTCTCCCCTAATATCAAAGAAGAACTTAACAAAAAGGCGAAAGGCTTACAAGGTGTTTCAAGAGTAACGTCTAAATTATACAGATTAGTATACAGACAGACAGACAGACATGTAGGCAAGGAGCACATCGAACTTTTTTACTTCTTTGTTATGCATGGGTGCATGATACCACACAATGACAGTAATTTAGGTGCTATATTTTTAGTTTTGTGTAGAGGCACCGGGAGATCAACGGAAGTGAGAAGTACATATTACATTAGTTTATCCAAAGTGAGAAAAAGTGAGACAGATACTGGCCCAAAAGCTTCTTAAGCACCTCTAAAATCCATTTTCCCCTTTGATGTTTGAAGAATCGAGGATATTGGCGACGCTAAATTACACATTTGCATGCTTCCTTTGAATTTATGGGCACTTGTCATTTAAACATACAATATACACTGTAATTCATGCGCATTAATCTTCATTAAAACACTCAATTGCAAACAAAGCGAAAGAGAAATAGCATGTCCTTTTGGTCACTAGTGTTACTTACGCTGCTAGACCTACCGCTCACACCTGCAAGACCTCCAACTGGGTTTAACACCGGGACCACCGCTACCCTGACTACCACACCTGCGACGCCACTGACTCCAACCCGACATCCTAACCAACACCTGCGCCGAGCGCGTGCGCCGATTTCACGCGCGTTTCGCCCCGCCGACGCGGCCAGCGGTTTAACAGTATCATCCCCTTTAATTCGGGGTCGGCGGTCACCATGCCCCCCCTCACCAGTGCTCCCTGCCCTGGTGCAGACATCGGCCCGGCCCCTGCCCCTCCCGGCCAACACGGCGCGTGTCACAGGAGAGGGGGAACAAAAACGAGCCGAGCCCCCCGCCCCGCAGAATTAGCCTTTTAATAGGCCTCTTCTCGGCTTATTGTTTTCCTGCTCAATGGACAGGGTGCGCAGAAGAGGTGCTTTGAATCGAGTTACAATTAACAATATGCTGGAATATTTAACAAGAATAATTGACGGCCAGTGGCGGTCGCGATGGGCGGGCAGATTACATTCGATGGGGGATGATAATGATTTCCCCATAGTTAAGGCTGGCTGCCAGCGCGTTTTACCCCGCGTCGCTGCGGGCCGCGCGTGCCTCCAAACCGACGGCACGTGCCGTGACGTCACCAGGACGCTGGCCGCTCATTGGTCCCCTGGCGCCGAGGCGGGGCGGCGCTTAACGAACTATATAAACCCAATGTAAAGCTGTTGCAAAATCATCTGACTTCATTGAAGCTCATTGAGTTAGTTAAGTCGGACTTGTCCTTTCATTCCAATTTAGGTTGCGATTGATCATTATCGGTCCGATAGTGTTTCCGCGGCCGATTCCTGTTTTTGTGTTGTTGTCGGTGACCTTTGATCGTTGGCCATCTGCCGGCGTCCGGTGTTGGTTTCCGACCGAGAAAGGTGCCATGAGTGGTGAGCAGCAGGAGTATCTCAGTCAGCAAGGGCCACCAGTGAGCCAGCAGCAGCAGCAACAGCAGCAACAGCAGCAACAACAGCAGCAGCATGGCTTGCTTCCACAGTATCAACAGCAGCAGCAGCATCAGCAGCAGCTATACACGATACCACAGACTTCCAAATCACCGGTAAGAACTGATTCAAGCCCGGCGGAGGCCAATGCTAAGTTGCTGGCTTGGGGTTTGAGCCCATTTTCAGTCACTAATGTAACGAAATTTTCATAAAATAATGAAAAGTGCGTGTTTAAAAGGAGAGATATTTCTAACAACTTCCCCATATGTTTCGTTTGTGTATTTTTACGATATGGGCTGTATCAACCTTACATGATATTTTACTAAGGAATTATTGTTACAAAAAGTTAACCTCTCAAGACGAGATCAAATTTGCACTGCCCCCCCCCCCCCCGCCCCACACACTCTTCGTGACGTTCCTACATCCCTGTGGTTTTGTACTGCTTTTATTTACACTTGTCAACAGTATGACCATATCAATGTGCAAAAAAATATGTTTAAGCTAATGTTGTTGTTAACTTGCTTCTCATTCAAAACATGACTTTCAATATAGATATATTCCAGCAAAGGAAAATATTTGCGGGTAAGGTGAGACAGAACATTTGGTTTTGTCCCTTGTTTTATAACTTCATGATACTTTTTTAGTAAATAAACGGAAACGAGGAAGTATGTGCATGTCAATGATTTCCCTTGTCTTAGTCTAATGAATGTTTCTTTGATCGAAGTTTGTTTTAAATTATTATAGGCGTCTTAAAATAAACATAAACCTAACGCTATACCTCATTTTCAATTTTCTTGATGTTTAGTGGGTGCATGGCACTTCGTCCTTGAATTCCGCATTTTTGAACTTTCATATTGGAACAACTTTCGTTGTATGCATCACAAATTATGTATGATTTGCTTGTGAAGAAGCCAATTAATATTCCATATGTATATTTCAATTCTTGGAATTAAAATAAATCGGAGACAAAAAATACACTTCAAAAGAAATGTACGAATTTGCAATGTCAGCTACATCCCAAAATATCCAATTGATAGTATATTGTAGGTACATACATACCAAATTGCAACGGTAACTGGAAGACGTGCAGCTAGAAAACTACGGTTTTTTAAACATGACCTTTTCCAGGCACAGATGACGTTTTGTTCATAATCCCCAGGTCTATAAAGTTGCCATGTTTTGTATTGGATAAACTTCTGATTGTTTGTGTCGTGCATTAAATAGCAAATGTAAAGTAGGTATCTCTTGAGACGATTGCGTCATAAGGAAATCTACATATAACATACGTTATATGTGTTAGCGTCAACTTAAATCCACTCACGTCCACTCTCACTTCCACTCACGTCAATTCACGTTCAGTCACGTCCACTCACGTCCACTCACGTCCACTCCTGTCCACTCACGTCCACTCCTGTCCACTCACGTCCACCCACATCCACCCACATCCACTTCTCCACTCCCTCCACTGACGTGCCGCCCGTTCTTCCACAGACGGACCTGCGCAACTTCCACTCGATCCAGGTGATGCTCGGGCTGGGTCACGAGCTGTACGGCGTCGGCGGCGACCCTGGCGGCCTCCTGGCCACATCGCTGTCGGAGCTGACGCCACCAGGCAGCGTGGCGCTGACCCCGCCGCCGCCGGTGCCGCCCCCGCCCCAGCAGCCGCCGCCAGCCGCGTCTCAACGTGAGTGATCCAGCAGCGACTTCAGGGCTCCTGCGGGAGTTTTGATGTAGTTTGCTCCCTCCCTCCAGGCGAGGTTTACACAGGTTTCGTTGCTGACGCAAGTAGACGTGAATAGGAGACACCGAGCACACGGTAGACGTTGAAGCACTTGCTTCCTGAGATCGCACCACGAGGACTCCCGTTCACCAGACTCGGCGCACCACGAGTCGGTGGTCGGCGGAGTCTGACCCCCAGACTCGAGCCCAGCTCACGCAGCCCGACTGGTCGGCCCCTCCGTGTCGGGTCTCCTGGTGTCACATTGCCCCTGTGTCCGCGCGCACAGGCGCGCCGGCCGCCCTCAATGGGTCGAATTCGGCCCAGATGAGGTGTAATTGAATTAATCACACCGCCCCACGCCGCACTTGCCTCGATTAGACTGGCTGACAGCCGGTCGAGGCAGGCGCGGTTCGCCGGTTCGGAGGGGCAGGAGCCTGGAGTGCGTCATGTTACTTGCTGGTCAGGGATGCTTTAAGGTGTTGTCTTGTAGGAATAGGAGCTGTGGCTCATACCGAACGCTGGCCTGCGGTTGAGGATGTTCGTCAGGGCCTTGAGTTGTATGGGAGTGTGTGTGTGTGTGTGTGTGTGTGTGTGTGTGTGTGTGTGTGTGTGTGTGTGTGTGTGTGTGTGTGTGTGTGTGTGTGTGTGTGTGTGTGTGTGTGTGTGTGTGTGTGTGTGTGTGTGTGTGTGTGTGTGTGTGTGTGTGTGTGTGTGTGTGTGTGTGTGTGTGTGTGTGTGTGTGTGTGTGTGTGTGTGTGTGTGTGTGTGTGTGTGTGTGTGTGTGTGTGTGTGTGTGTGTGTGTGTGTGTGTGTGTGTGTGTGTGTGTGTGTGTGTGTGTGTGTGTGTATGTGTGTGTGTGTCTGTGTTCGCGACTGCGTGTTGTGTGTGTGTGTGTGTGTGTGTGTGTGTGTGTGTGTGTGTGTGTGTGTGTGTGTGTGTGTGTGTGTGTGTGTGTGTGTGTGTGTGTGTGTGTGTGTGTGTGTGTGTGTGTGTGTGTGTGTGTGTGTGCGTGTGTGTGTTATGTGATGGTAACGTTCCATGATGTGGCACCTCGGGGGCCGACATATATGGGGAGTTCAACAACATTTGTTGTCGGGCTGGGCTTACCATTAATGCATTTTCTTCTGTTGCAGCATCTACTTCTGAAACAAAGAAATCGGAAAAGTCTTCCAAGAAAAATGAGTCGGGTGTCAAGAAAAAGAAAACCAGGTAGGGCGATTTGTACCAGCCTTCATCTTGTATCGGCAGGATGCTGGATTACTCTTTTATCTTTTTCCCGTATATGCATTTTATGTTACGCTCATTGCAAGAAAAACTCTATAAGAACGAGTGAAATATAACTATATACAAAGCAAATTGCAGAACGTGCTAATCTACAGTAGGTTTAATAAGTATCTTCCCTTAATAAGTATCTTTCCTGGACTCATCTAATTTCACTTCTGTGTACACGAAGGACTGATTTAAGGGAACATGTGGTACCTACCTTGGTAGATACCAGATGCTTCCTTAAATCAGTCCTTCATGTACTCAGAAGTGAAATTAGATGAGTCCAGGGAAGATACTTATTAAACTTCCAGGGAAGATACTTATTAAACCGACTGTACGTTGCGCAACGAGCGATATTGTAGGTGCAAATAAATGGAATTTAAATGGAGCTATCCGTCTTATGGCAGCGAAGTTACGTGCATTGTATTCATTTAGACTGAAAAATCGTCATAATTCGTCGTAAAACATAGTCTTCTCCAGGAAGTGAAATACATCCACGACCTTCATCCAACATGACCCTGCCACCTTGTGATAACACCTGTCCCTGTCTCCCCAGGACTACCTTCACGGCGTACCAGTTGGATGAGTTGGAGCGGGCGTTCGAGCGCGCCCCCTACCCAGACATTTTCGCGCGCGAGGAGCTCGCGCTCAAACTCAATTTGAACGAGTCGCGCGTGCAAGTGTGGTTCCAGAACAGAAGAGCCAAGTGGCGTAAACGGGAGCCGCCGCGCAAAAACTACGTACCCGGCAGTAAGTGGAGACGTATGGAGACGACAACAGGGTTGGGGGGGGGGGGGAGAGTCGAATCAGTCATAACTAAGTTCTTCCTTAGTCGATGACTTGGTGGGTGAGGGCGAGTCATTCATTGTATAGTGATGTCGCCAGCTGTTAAGATGTCAAAGCATGGCTATTTTTCGTTGATCAAAAACTCTATTTGCAGCACATTCATTTGAAACTATATTTACCTGTTAGCCAATCGAACACAAGTTATTGGGTTTGCGATTGCTAATAATTATGAAGAGAAGGCGCTTTCTGAGCCTGATATGAGGGTTTCCGGATGCCGGGGGGAAGGGGGGGGGGAGACATATTGTAGTCCTGGTTATTCTGGTGGAAATTTGAGGTCAGTCTGTGTCAATTATATGGCATTACACACAGTTCAAGGAAGATAAGGATATGGTTTCATTATCTGTGTACTAAAAACATTCTCAGTAAATGTTTGTTCAATGTCGGGAAGTGACTGACATATCTTGTCTTCCGGAAGACATTGATCCCAATATCTGACTGACCATTCCCGCACCGTCTGTGTTCCAGTGTCATCTGGACCGCTGCTGGGCGCTCCCATCAACTCTTTCAACGTCACCAACTACTCCCAGGTTCCGGACTGGTCCTATGCTGGCTCATACGACAGCCATATGAACCTCTTTAACACCAACACCTACGGCTACCAGCCCCAGGCGCCGCCACCGCCGCCGCCACCGCCGCCGCCACCGCTCGGCTCGGTCCCGCCCCCCATCGGCGGATACTCCGCCTACCAGGCAATCTCTCAGCCAATCAGCGACTGTCTTTTCGCGCAGGCGCAGACGCCGCCTCGCGCCGAGTTCGCCCCGCTTCGCATAGAGAGCGACATCACTGGAGAAGCTATGACGGACGTGGTCAAAATCGAGGACGATCGCAGAGATAAGGATTCGTACCCGCTGCCGTCTTTTTTAGTCTAAGGCACGATCTGGTGAATTTGCGACGGTGATTTCTCCGTGATACGGATGTGTTATCAAGGGGCGCAGGATGCTTTCTAAAATATGATGACGTTTCTCACATACGTCTGCAAGAAAAGGAAGTCGAATTTCGCAATATAGGAACAAAAAATTATAGTAAATAATAGCAGAGAATCTTAGTTGATCACCTTCCGTATGTTTATGCAAAATGATTCGGAAGATGCAAGAACATTTTAAACAGTATAATTATTCTTCGCTAAAAAGTTATTCAAGAACACACACATAAGTAAGATTTGTTGTCAATATTCTATTTGTGACTAATTGCAGCACTGGCTTATTTCCAGTTCTTCCTAATTCAATAAGATCACTTATCCTAAGGATTTGACAGCTCGATATTCTGGTTCAGCCAGTTAACTACAACATTTTCTTTATGACTAACATTCCGAATCATCGAAATTACTCTTGTGTTATTTTCCTGCCCCTCGAGTGCACAACCCTTCACCAGATCGTGTATTGCAAGCGCCACAGTATGCCTGTTTGTTATGCATATTATGCGAATATGTAGACAATGCACACACACACCGTCTGCAGACGCTTGACGAAAATGTCATAAGGTTGAAATATACCTATATCCAATAATCAGCAATCCGATGGTGCAGTGATCATTGGCGCGCAGCTTAATATCCCTTATACAGAGGCGGACGAATTGACTACGTAGATTAGGTTCAGTTGAAGGCAACATGTAACAGCATTTTGTTTGAGAATGAAGGCTGTAAAACACAATATAGATACACAAGCTATAATACAAATAACCGAGATGCTAGTTTGCCAGTCTAGACTTTGTTACAGCGTCTTTAAAAACGTCACCTGATACACGGGCTACTCATTTGTGTAGACACGCAGTTTTATGCGGCTTAGGCAGAGTAACAGTTTTTTGCGGCTTAGGCAGAGTAACAGAGTTAGGCAGAGTTCCACTTAGGCAGAGTTGGCAGCGAATCTCCTCATGTATTGCTAAGCAAATGTGTAATGACATACCAGTTGCGTAGTGTGTAGGTACGTGTTGTGTTGCGAAAATAAGCGTGTGAACATGGTGTAATGCACACCGTGTGCTGTTCGCATGTCTGCATTGTAACCACAGGCAGCTGGGTGTACTGTTTGTTCGACGATATTATACGCATGCTGAGCTATGCAAATATTCGTAGCTTCTTACAGCTACAGCCATGTATATGAGTGTACTACCTTGGGCAGTTTCTCCTGTACATACTCGATTATGGCAGATATTGTGGGCCCCACGAGTTGACGAGAGTTAGTGAGTGTTACTGTGGAATGGTTATGTGTCGTTTGCAGACCGTGCCAGTCCGTGTTTGACGGCTGTCAATACTCCGCTGACGGCTTGTTATACGTGTGTGAAGGCCGGGGATACGGCCGATTGGCTGAAGAGAGAACTACTGGGCTTGTTGAGGGTGGTTTGTACCGGCCTGGTGCAACCATTGAGAGCATTCCAAGTGCCTTACTTTGGAAATAAAATATTCACTTTGTATTAACTTGCAGTTTGATTTCAGAAACAGGAGGTGAATGGAAGAAGAAAGACCAATGCTTGAAGAAAAAAATGGAACGGATAGCGTTATAGATGATAGGGGCAGGCACAGTGCACACCTAATTTCATCTGCATAATATAAGCATAACACTATACCTAAGCATAATAAATATAAGCACAATAGTTTCCTAAATGTATCATGAGGGTGTAACCGGATATCCTTATTCCTTGCACGTGCTCGCGTGCGCTGAGGTCTAAAGCTCAAGTTAGCAATTTGTCTTATTTCAACATATGGAGTAGCTATGGGAATAGCTAAACAGCATATCGGGCACTTAGTGTACGCCAAATTTGGTCCAGTTTGAAGAAGCCGTTTTCTCATCAGACATCCCCAGTTGTTTGCATATCCCAAACTACTGGGGATATTCAGTTGAGATTTTGCATGCAGACTGGGGTGTGACTATCAGATGTTTTACACGTGTCGGGACGTGCGTCAATATACACGTGCGCACGTGAGCCACTGTATTTCAGATATCGGAAACTACTTGACCAATCGAGATGAAATCTGCACGTATCTTAGGAACGACTGTAAGTAGTTTTGCGCGCAGTGGAACTCAAGTTACCATGCACGTGTGACTTGCGCACGTGCGAACCGCCACTTCTATCTCAGACTCCGGGCATGGATTAACTCCGGGCTTATGTCAAAGCGACCGCTCGGTCATCGCCAATAAAGGCGTTTTCTGGATGAACTTATGCATTTTGATAGACTCAGGAACAGATATAAGGTCAAGCCGTCGTCTTTCCCAGCTCGGTCAGTGGCTCGATCTCTGCGGTGAGTTTTGCGGTGCAGCATCGTTCAGGTGCAATAATACAGAGCCATCTATGGAGCCAATCAGATATTAATCCGTATGCCATGCGGTACAGCATGAATCAGGTGCAATAATACAGAGCCATCTATGGAGCCGATAAGATATTAAAGGGATATTGCCACCTCGTAGGCCAATATGGAGTTTTTGGTGTGTATCGGTAGATTAAGCATGTCCGATTTCACCTGCAAAATTTGGTTCCCGAAACTCCCCCCATTAGATAATTTTTTTTTTGCACCACTCATGATTGGCACACATTCGTAAAATTGGAGTCGTCTCATCACTATTTAGAATCACTTTTTTTGCGGACTATGATTTGCTTTTGAATATTGCAAACTCAACATCGACATTCCGTCAGTGAACTTTAAAACTAAAATGCGTATACAGTTAATTATATTTTCAACAACCATAGCCTCTTTCATAATAAAACATGAATACAACAGTAATAATGGCTATGGCTCGACTTTGGGGCCGTAGGAGATTTGTGACCAATACCTTATAACACAGATATACTTTTCAAGGTCAAGTCTCGGCGAATTCGGACGCTTTGGCTTTGGGCGGGCGTCAATTCCACAGCCAAACTGGAAGGACAGCGGCCATCATGAATCTAGTACTGAACACAGCTGGGACCCACGTTTTGGAGTCAGAAATAATACAAAATTGTCGATACCCTTCTTTAGGTGCTGCAGGAGCAAGTTTGAGCTTGAGCATACACGATTGTTGATCCCCACCATTAATTTAAGTTGCTTTTTAGAAATCCTCCGGAGGTGGCAATATCCCTTTAATCCGTATGTCATGCGGTACAGAATGAATCAGGCGCAATGATACAGAGCCATCTATGGAGCCAATCAGATATTAATCCGTATGCCATGCGGTACAGCATGAATCAGGCGCAATAATACAGAGCCATCTATGGAGCCAATCAGATATTAATCCGTATGTCATGCGGTACAGAATGAATCAGGCGCAATAATACAGAGCCATCTATGGAGCCAATCAGATATTAATCCGTATGCCATGCGGTACAGAATGAATCAGGCGCAATAATACAGAGCCATCTATGGAGCCAATCAGATATTAATCCGTATGCCATGCGGTACAGAATGAATCAGGCGCAATAATACAGAGCCATCTATGGAGCCAATCAGATATTAATCCGTATGCCATGCGGTACAGAATGAATCAGGCGCAATAATACAGAGCCATCTATGGAGCCAATCAGATATTAATCCGTATGCCATGCGGTACAGAATGAATCAGGCGCAATAATACAGAGCCATCTATGGAGCCAATCAGATATTAATCCGTATGCCATGCGGTACAGAATGAATCAGGCGCAATAATACAGAGCCATCTATGGAGCCAATCAGATATTAATCCGTATGCCATGCGGTACAGAATGAATCAGGCGCAATAATACAGAGCCATCTATGGAGCCAATCAGATATTAATCCGTATGCCATGCGGTACAGAATGAATCAGGCGCAATAATACAGAGCCATCTATGGAGCCAATCAGATATTAATCCGTATGCCATGCGGTACAGCATGAATCAGGCGCAATAATACAGAGCCATCTATGGAGCGGATAAGATATTAACTCCTATGCAGGGGCTCCGCCACGGGGGGGGGGGGGGGGGGGGGGGGGGCGTGTCCCTCCATTTTGAGCCAGGGTTTTATCCCCCCAGTGGCGAATCTAGGTTTTGAGTTTTGGAGGGGCAAAAATTCCGCCCCACAAAGGTAGTCGCAAGCAGTGACGTATTTATACATTTGTCGAGGGGGAGGCAAGTCCTCAAGAAGACGCCATACCCCACACATGAGGGTACCGTTAGCGAAAAGTTGTTGAACGGGGGAAACCGTCAGCGAAAAAAAGTTATTGAGCGGGGGTGGACGGGTAAATAAATAGTGATTAGAAAAGTCGTGATTTTTGGGAGGGGCGAAAGCATACGTTTGTCTACCGATTTTTCGTTTGGGAGGGGCAATTGTCAATTTTGCCCAACCGTAGATCCGCCACTGCCCCCCCCCCCCCAAAAAAAATCCCGAGCAACAGGATTGCTGGAAATCAATGTTCAGTTCTACCTACTGGTTAGTTGTATCCCTCCCTGCTGAACAGCTTTTCGATGACCCCCCACTGAACAACTTTTCGCTGACGGCGCCCACTTGGCTTCCCTGGATCCCATCCCTCCAATTTCAAAAGCCTGGCGGAGCCCCTGTTTTTATGCAATACGGCACAGCATCATGAATCAGGCGCAATATTGCAGAGCTCAATTTTCGCTCTAAATTTTCGTTTGACATTAACCAACCTTAAAAGTAAAAAATTGCCGCAGGATCCAGAAAATTAATTGCGAGAAATTCGTTCGTGCCAGCAAGTGCCTTCCAAATTTATCGCCGAAAATTAGAGTCCCAAGCGATCTGCTATTCACAGTACCCACCCAATATTCCTCCTACCTAGCTAGTTCCCGAGATTATTTGGGGGTTTCTGGAGCAATGTCATAAACTTGGAAACTTTGACATTGTATCCTCTTCCCGAGATTATTTGGGGTTTTCTGGAGCAAAGTCATAAACTTGGAAAATTTGACTTTTTATGACCTCTGGTGACGTCGGTATTGACCAGAGTTAAAACAAATACCAAAGTAACTTCAAATCTTCTTGTTCAGAGATTTTGAACGTTTCATCAGCGTCTTTCTTTTTTCCCCTTTTTGTTTTTGAGGTAGTGGGTAGATGATAAACATTAAACATGGCTGAACTTGATTGATATTATGATTAATAACTAACTTTCTTCAATTAAAGCTGCTCATTTCTTATCTTAACCCGCGCCCCTGTGGCAGGGGTGCAGCCAGACCTTCGGCAAGAGGTGGGGGGGGGGGGGGGGGGAGCACGGCATCCTCAGCCCCCCCCCCAAAAAAAAATGTCGCGGGAAGGTATCTCCTCAGATTTAGGTCACGTTATTTTGCAGGGCCGCAAAACGCGTCAGACAGGCCCTTGTTGGACAGAACCTATGCATAGGTTGACTGATAGTTCGTAGTCTGATACAGAATAATTTGCGGCAACTGACTCCTTTTAGCACCATGTGAAGTATTAACACGCGCACCGACGTGGGGGGCGGATATCCGCCCATCCCCCTGAGGTTTTTCGTGAATAGCGGGAAAACGGCGGTGCGCAGCAACGCCAAATTTGGCATAGTTGTTCGGGCATCAATTACCCACATTATATAACATTGTTGACCTCAAGTCATCTCAAGTCAGGTCAAGAGGTCACATTAAGTGACGCAACCCCAAGCAACTTTATGAAAGTTTGTGGTCGTGCCAAAACCACAGTGATTGACTGAGCAGTTTGAAACTCACAGGATTCAATAAGCCATGAGTACCTACTACCTACAATTCTTACATCTCGAATTTGTATATCGGTTCCCTAAGGTCAAGTAGATCTCGTCACCGCCCCATTATAAGTCAATAGGAAACAATGACAACACATACCTATAAATCCGCAGGAAATGGCTCAATTTGACCAGTTTTCACCAGATCCACCATTATTGTGCCGAATGCAAAAACCCACGTCACATTTTTGTTCTTCGACCTCTACGAGGTCAACTCAGGTGCCCCAGAGGTTACGCGTGGTTTTCTTCAATAACTCTTTGGTAAATCAAGGTAGAGCAATGGGGGTTTCATCATTGTGTTTAGCTGGTCGAGACTTGACTTGACCAGGTCAATTTTTGGATATGACCTAACTAGGTCATCCGATATACCATTCGATGCGTCTCGACGAGAAACACAATGGTGAAAACTGTATCACTTTATCATGCGTCTGTCAAATGTTACTCCCTAAAACAATTCCGCGATTTTTAGAATGTTTCAAGTTCGATGGCCTCCCCTGACCTAACTATTGACCTGGGATTAATTCCGATCAAACCTTAGTGACAGCAAATTCAATTTTCTTTCGAACGTTTTTTCTGCTCTTTTAGTTCTCGAGATATAGACGGTTTTGGTAAGGACACCCATATATGGCCGAAATGTTGCCTTTGTTGACCTCTGGTGACCTCAATATTGACCTGACCTACCCTCGACACCCTCGACATTCCACGTAATTGAACATTTGCTCATTTAAAAAGAAATCGACTTATACAAGACAAAGTTCACTATCAAAATTCACTACGAAACCATTCCGGTCATTTTTGGCTCAGATCAAAATTAAGTCACCAGTGGTCATCAAAGGTCAAATTTGACAATTTATAGAGTCTGCTCAACAGACCTCCAAACATCTCGAGAACTTGAGAAGTCTCGAGAACCTAGGAACAAACGAAAAAAAGATCATCAAAAATGCAATCGCTAACGTGTCCTCGTTTTTCTTCTTTCTTTTTTGGATCAGGTCGATAGTCTATGCTCTGAGGTCAGCAAAGGTCACACTGACTATGTATTGTCAAAACGTTTTTGGTTAATAACTTCTAAAACCTAATAACGATACGACAGTGATTTGAACGTCACCTTGTTTATCTCGCCAAGGTCCGTTCAACCATACCCGGCGTGACCGGGTTAGGTCAACTAAAGAAATCTGACCCCAGGTCAGATCCGGTTAGGTTGGTGACCAAGTTAAGTCATTGTGCATATAGGAAAATGCGTCTTGACAAGACAGATACAATGGTGTCAGTCGCGCATATCTTTATTCTTTCAGAAGTTATTAGTCGCGCATATCTTTATTCTTTCAGAAGTTATTAGTACTCCTGAACTCACATGACCTCAGCTTACCTGGCAGGGGCCACGGAGCAAAAATTGTACCTGTGTCACGAATGACTATGATAAGACAAACTAGAAGGAATTGGACTGATCCAATGTGCATCTTATGAATAGGAAGCATTTGTATATTTCCCATTTATTCATATTTACCCGATCTTAGGTCAGAGCTACGAAGAATTCCGAGATGGCAGAATTAAAGCCCACGATGACCCCATGACGTGCTGTAAGTTTGAAGTTAATCGATTACTTATTCCATGTGCTGAACCACTTAGGACTTCTTCGCAGGTGAATTCACTTGACCTGACCTGGAGCCGTGACCTAAGATGAACTTGGGTCAGAAATTTCAGAAAAGTTGCGCAAAAGATGGCGGATAAGGAGGGATCGAAAACGGTAGCGCTCCGCGGCGCCGTTTTTCGTAGTTTCTTAACCCACGAGTTACTGGCTACTGGGGGGGGGGGGGGGGGGGCTAATTTTTTTATTTGCCCCCCTCCCGTTATATTGCAATAACTCCTAAACGAACACAGGTATCGTCACTAAACCTGCAGTACCTTCTCTCACATCAATTCTACACATGTTGGCAGAAGGAAAAATACGAGGTTATAGCCATACGCTGTCCCGGTCTTGCTGAGGGATGAAACGGCCATACGCGCTGCCCCGTGCCCCGGTCCGGCTACGGGGGGGGGGGGGGGGGGGGTGAGACGGGCATGCGCTGCACCGGTCCGGCTGAGGGCGAGACGGCCACACACTGTCCCGGTCTGGCTAAGAGGCGAAACGGTCATATGCTGCACCGGTCCGGCTGAGGGGCGAGACGGCCGTACGCTGCCCCGGTCCGGCTGATGGACGAGACGGCCGTTCGCTGCCCCGGTCCGACTGAGGGATGAGACGGCCATACGCTGCCCTGGTCTGGCTGAGGAGCGAGACGGCCATACGCTGCCCCAGTCTGGCTGAGGGGCGAGACGATCATATGCTGCACCGGTCTGACTGAGGGGTGAGACGGCCATACGCTGTCCCGGTCTGACTGAGAGGTGAGACGGCTGAGCGCTGCCCCGGTCTGGCTGAAGGGGGGGGGGGGGGGGGCGGCCATACGCTGTCCCGGTCTGACTGAGAGGTGAGACGGCTGAGCACTGCCCCGGTCCGGCTGAAGGGGGGGGGGGGCGGCCATACACGCTGTCACGGTCTGGCTGAGGGGCAAGACGGCATACGTGCAGGTCTGACTGAGGGGGTTACGGCCATACGCTACCCCGGTCCGACTGAGGGGGGGGGGAGACGGACACACGCTGCCCCGGTCTGGCTGAAGGGCGAGCAATGGTATTGTTTTGGCTTAATTCAAGATATGCTAGAAAAAAACATATACTTGAACTTAACTACCTAACTTACTTATCTAACGGCGACGACTTCAAATTGCCGGTCGTCAACATCCGTCAAAAGACCGGAAACCGCTCGAAAGCGCAGCTGCGGCGACGGGGCTGGCCACGACTGGACCAGAGCACCAGTGACGTCATCGCTAATAATCGGCCGCTCGGCACCCGATACATGGGGAATCCCGGGATGATACCCCCTGATCGGTATTGTTTACATTTTGGTTTACATTCAGATAACATGAGAAGTCTGAGGCTAGTTAGAAGGACCGGTTGGTAAGGGCATGTCCGTGGTTATGTCAGCTTACCCTAAGATCCTTTTCTACAAAAGGATCGAAAACCGGGCTACAAAAGGTCTTTGTGTTTTATTACATGAAACACAAAGACAATTGAAGCAAAGACATTGGAACATACTGAAGCTGAAAAGGACGTAGGTGTTCATGTATCAAATACACTAAAGCCAGCACTGCATTGCCACAAAGCAGCTATTAAGGCCATGCCAGCGCTAAAACTCCTCAAAATTGCATTTGGCACTCTTACTGAGGCAAACTTCAAAATATTGTACACAGTTTATGTTAGACCTCAACTTGGATACTGCATCCAAGCTGGGTAATAGTTCAGTAATTCACCTCCCCAGTGTTACAGCATTGGGGAGCCTGAACAAGTGGTGGGCGGTGCTGCCAGCTTGATGACGTAATTGAGAGTATACTTAATGGCGTAGGCCTGTTTACTACTCGATCAGACCTAATGGCTATGAGCAGTGGGTTTTGTCCCAATCAAGACTTAAGCAAATCTTAGGTTTCACCCCGATCAGACTTAATAGCGGGGTTAGGTTAGGTTAGACAGGCCTACGCCATTAAGTATACCCTCCCAATGACATCAAGCTGCCAACACCGCTCTCCACTTGTTCATGGAAAGAATCAAGTTCAGAATGCCTGTCCCCCCAAATTTTTGGAATGTGGTGGAGCTCTTGCTCAGACCTGCCATGCTACCATAATGTAAACAATACAGATGCACTAAATCACCATGTGTCAGTATTATATACACTGATAGCATGAAAAGTCTGAGGTTAAGATGTGTCCAAAGATTGGACTTTTAGCCTATTTGAGTTATAATATTTATATTTGCTTATTTGTATTTATATTTGCTTACTTATGCATTGCTAGTTGATTTAAATCAAACTTCCCTGAGTGAAGGTTGCTTAAAGGGAAATATTCACCTTTTGATTTTGTTAGCAACAATTGTTTTGGCTACCGTTATGGTATTAAAATGATGTGATCTAAATTTAAGAATTAATTAAAGTTATTCCCTTATTCAAAGTTGGATGTTTGGGGAAATTAAGGATCAGTATTTTCCCTCCACTATTTAGGAAAGCGCAACATCTGGCACCTTTGCATCAATCTGTTCAACATTGTTGAATGGGCACTTATAAAAAAATCGCTGACACTAACTAAATAGGTCGCCGTCGGGTGCCAAGCTAAACTGCCAATTTCAATACACTTTTTTCTCTCAAATGATTGTTGATTGTTCATAAAAGTTTGGCACATATTCACAAAAGATAAGAGTGCAGACTGCAGGAAACATATTGCATGCCTTCATGATAAATAACAATGCGTAGGGAGGCTAATTTACTGAATTAGTTACCAAGTACTTGCTGAGTACCAACCGTTATAAGCATGGATCGCTTATCGGTAGGAAAATGCCAATATCTTTCGGTAGGAATGTTTATATGCAAAATGTGATGAATTTACATCATATTTTGGCCTCGTCTATCAATTTCAGGTGCTAACTCTATTTTTGTGGGAAAAGGTGAATATTTCCCTTTAGATTTTCTTTTGAACAGGAGCATGCACCAATGTTCAGCCAATTTCAGGATTTTTTGTTTTGGGTGGGGGGGGGGGGGGTTATGGCCCCTTTAGCCCCTCTCAATGTGGCAATATATCAGACCTCTGATATCTTGTCATTGGTGGTGTATTGGTTATTTAGGGTACATACAGCACCAATAACATGCAAATTCTGGTATTTTGACATGTCCAGTAATAATGACAGCAGTTTACCCTAAATTTGGTAGGGTAAAGGTCCAATCACCAGTTAAGTCAAAATACTGGACTTTGCATGCTATTAGCAATGTATCTGGGCTTCGATGCGACAGTTGGGCCTTTACCCTAGTTTAAAGTCCTTTTATATTGGATAGTTCTTTGGGTAGTCTACAATGTGGTCTACTGCTGCTGTAACAATGGGAACCGCAAGGCGCCCGCCCCTGTAGCTCAGTTGGGAGAGCGCCGGACTTCTGACCTCACCCGGTAGTGGCAGCCCGGGTTCGAGTCGTTTCGGCGCTCGCTATTTCCCCTGACTGGGATGGCCTGTGGCCGGTGGCAGCGGTCGCACTCGCACAGCGGTCAGGTGAGGTCAGAGGGCGGGGCGGGCCGTGTCCAGGTATGTCGGACACGTAAAACTTTCGCTTCTAAATTCTGCCGGAGACCAGGAATTGCTTGATCGGGTGGTGGGGTCAGGGCCTGCGCAACAAGCTATGCTTAGCGCGGGGTCTGACCTCGGAAATCCATCCATTCAAAAACATTCGGACTAAATTTATTTCAAAAAAGCTAGGCTGCATATTAACGCGAGGCGGTGCGGGCGGGGGCCATGATATGAGCTGCAATATGTGGACCAACCCTTAAATGGCTGTGTGTGTTTGGAAATAATGTGTTGAATAAATGTGTTGTTTGGAAATAATGTGTTGAATAAATGTGTTGTTTGGAAATAATGTGTTGAATAAATGTGTGTAACACGCAAAAGAACCTGATATAGGTATTACCATAGTCCTATGAAGTCAGATTCATAGGTCTATGGGTATAATGGTTTGCTGGTTTTCTTTGTTGCTCTGGTCTTCTCCCACTTGATTCACTCATTGTCACCTGGTGGTTGCTTCCTATTATTGTTATTGATACTGTGTTACGTTCTTTTCATGTGTCAAGGGTACTAATGAACAGGGAGCCATTGTATATATGTACCCACCAGCTCACAAATGTTCCATAAATAATGGAAATTGCTGGGCAAAACCTGAAGTACATTATTTAATTTCTACCCATGGCTGATTATTTGTGACCAATTTCCTTGTAAGGGTGCATCTTCAAATTTCAGATCTTGTGTTTATGCATGCTGTAAATGTGAAAACTATGAAAGGGAAACTATATTATTAATGAAATGACCTGGAAAAACGAGTGGCAGAGAACAGCTGTAAAGGTTGATGTTTTATAAAGGATAGCTTAGGGTCCAAGGCAGGGTCCTAGGATTGTTTTGAAGCCAGGGTGCAGAGTGAAAAATTCAGCCTAAACAACATGATAGAGTGGAAAATTCAGCCTATGATCAGGGGTGCATTTCTCCATGGGTTTGAGGGGAGGGGGAGGGGGTAGCGGGCTGTCAGCCGTCAGCGGAAAAAGTTGTTGACCGGGGGTGGCAGACCGTCAGCCGTCGGCGAGAAGTTGTTGATGACCGGGGGGGGGGGGGGGGGGGGGGGTAAGGCGTTAGGGCGTTAGGGCTGTGGAAAATCCGGGAGGGGGCAAAATCCGCCTCACAGATTTTCTCCATAACTCGAAAACTATGAGATATCGACGTGAAACTTACAGTACCTTATGCTGCATCAATTCTACGTGTTCTCACAACATTTGAATGAAATTGAGTTTGTAAATTGGGAGATAATGACGTTTTAATGACGTCATGTCATGCCATTTTTGGTGTAAAAACGATAAATGTTTGACAAATTGTAGAAAATCAAGTTTTAAAAAAGATTGCAAATGAAAAACGTCAAAAGAACGGAAATGACATTCTGTTCAAAATGGCTATCTCGGATTTTCGAAATATTTGCTTTTTGACTCCTCAAAATCCCCAAAACTGATTTTTTTTAATCGGCAAATTGTCCATAAAACATTTTTGGGGGTAGATATACCAAAAATAGAGAATACATATGAGCGAAACAAGTATGGACAATATCCAAACTAAATTTCAAAGCTATATATTTATTTTTGACCGACTTATGTCTCCCTAAGTAGAAGTAACTCATATCGTCATTTTTTAAGTTACGTTTTTGGCTTTTATTGACCAGTGTATATACAAACAAATGTCGCCGTTGTATTTCTGAGACAAAACCGGTCTAGAAACGTGCCTTTTTAATTTAGATTCATTCATTTCAAATTTTGACCTTATATGACCTGACCTCGACCTTATATGGTGTCAGGTTGTCAAATTGGCTGCAACTATCGAATTCTACGTGTAACATAACCCATAAAACATGTGTCGCATGACTTTCGTAGACCTCTTGTCAACAGTGACCTTTTGTGACCTGAAGACCTTGATATTTGCTTACAATTTAACTTTTGCTTAATGTGGGAGATGCATTATACCTTTGGAAGCATTGTGTGCGATACTAGTCTCAATCTAAGGCTTTGGATGGAAAGTATGACCCACAAGCTCATATATCTCAATTTTGACCTTTGACCTGACCGTGACCTGACATGTGACCTTATTTGAGAGAAAAAATCGCGTGTGCTTTAGATGTGTCTTATTGAGAGCTTTCGATTGCCGCCTTGCGCGTCTCGCTGCGGTTATTGGTTTGGAAGATAACAAACGGGGGAAGGGGATAATCTGCCCCCCCCCCCCCCGCGGGCGCGTTCGGTTGTAGACCCCAGCGGGGTGCGGTTTAACCCTCGCCCGGGTAAGGGCAAAATCACTACGTGTTCGGGTAAGGGGGGGGGGGGCCCTTACCCGAACACGTAGTGATTTTGCCCTTGGTACGACCCCCCCCCCTTTGCGTTTCGCCCCTAATTGAGCTAGAGCTTCGATTCAAAGACGAGCGTGTTGCTTGTCACGAGAGGAAGCCGGTGATATCCGATTTTAAGGTGTTGGGTCATTAGGTGACCTCTGAAGTCATGTCAATGACCCAAAAGTCATCACAATTGTAAATGCGTATAAATTGAACTTTACTGAGCTAGAATCGTGAATGAGCATCTCATAATGCTTAATGGGTGCCAAATTCGTAATCAGCGGCACAAAATGTCCTAAAAACTGCCAAATTCCTAAAAGGTCATGTCAGGTCATCTGAGGTCAGTGACCTCGGTTGACCTGTGGAAGTGCATGACCCCAGTGGAACATATAATTATGTAAAATGGATCCCAAATTTGAAATCAGTGTCACAAAATGTCCTAGAAACCGCCAGAAGCCCAAAAAAGTCATCTGAGGTCATCGGAGGTCAATGACCTCAGTTGACCTCTGCAAAGGTCAATCGAGGTCACACTCACAATCTCAGTGAAAACCACAACTGTCGCCTGGAAACACCTGTGCATATGCTCCGGAACAACAAACACTCGGAAACTGCACAAGCTACAAGCATCGATGCTGCGGGACGCCAGTTGCGCCCGACATGACCTTGAGAAACTGTTCATAGGTCACAGGTCATGTGGGTTAGAAATTCAAAATTTTCAGAGTATGTGGAACATTTTTCAAAAGTAGGGTACTGAAAGTTCCATCGCAATCGGTTAAAAACTACGCGAGTTATCCCAGAAAAACCGAGGGGGGGGGGGAGGGGTTGGCATCCCCCCTACCCGGACGAGGGTTACCTGCGCCCCGCTGGGGTATTCAGCCGAACACGGGAGGGGAGGAGGGCATAATCTGCCCCCTCGTTATCTTCCGAACCAATAAGCGCAGCGAGACGCGCAAGGCGGCAATCGACAGCTCTCAATGAGACGCATCTAAAGCTTACGCGAACTTTTCCAAATCAGGTCACAGGTCAGGCCACGGTCAGGTGAAAGGTCAAAATAGAGATATTTGGGTTGATGGGTCATACTTTCCATTTCAAGTCTTATATTGCGACTATTATGGCACAAAGTGCTCTCAGAGGTATAATACATCTCCCGCATAAGCGAAATTGATATTGCAATCAAAGGTCAAGGTCAGGCCACACAATGCCACTATTGGCAAGAGGTCTACGAAAGTCATGCCACACATGTTTTATTGGTTATTTTACACGTACAATTCGATAGTAGTAACCATTTTCACACCCTGACCCCATATAATGTCCCTTAGGTGAAGTTTAGGTCAAGGTCAGGTCGCATTGGGTCAAAATTTGAAATTGATTAATCTAAATAAAAACATGTTCTATACCAGTTTTGTCTCAGAAATAGAGTGGTGAAATTTATTGGTCTGTATCTGGTCAGAACAGCCATAAATTGCATAGTAGTAACCATTTTCACACCCTGACCCCATATAATGTCCCTTAGGTGAAGTTCAGGTCAAGGTCAGGTCGCATTAGGTCAAAATTTGAAATTGATTAATCTAAATAAAAACATGTTCTATACCAGTTTTGTCTCAGAAATAGAGTGTGAAATTTATTGGTCTGTATCTGGTCAGAACAGCCATAAAATGCAATAAAAACAATGACGTCATAAGGTACCTACTCATACTTAGGGAACCATAAGTCAGTTCAAAATATAGATATTGCTTTGAAATTTGGTGTGGTTATCGTTCATACTTGCCTTTCCAATACATATTCCGTTTTTGTAAATATTTTTAGACAATTTTGATTTTGTGGACATTTTCCCGAAAAATCAGTTTGAATTTATTTTGGGGGATCAAAAACTGAAAATTTCGAATATCCTAGATAGACATTTTAAATAGAATGTAATTCCCATTCTTTTGACGTCGGCTGTGCCAAAACTCACCCATCAGAATCAGCTGTTCTAAATGACAATACTGTAGTTTCCTAACCTGTTTTTTTATCCACAGGTTAATATTAGCATTAGTAATATCAGTGTTAGGGTTATAGTTATCCAATATATCTTGATTTAGGGAGTGGACAATTCACAGTAAAACTGGGAAAAAGACTGGAAAAATATTGCCCATAGGGTGTCGTTTTCCACTCAAATTATGCAATCCTAGGGCACTGGTCCAAGGCACCCTTAAAGGGATATTGCCACCTCGCAGGCCAATATGGAGTTTTTGGTGTGTATCGGTCGATTAAGCGTTTCCGATGTCACCTGCAAAATTTGGTTCCCGAAACTCCCCCCATTAGATCAAAACATACATTTGCACCACTCATGCTTGCCAAGCATTCGTAAAATTGGAGTGCCCACATCACTATTTAGAATCACTTCCTTGCGGACTGTTATTTTCTTTTGTTGAAAATATAATTAACTGCTTAACTAATTAATTAACTGCTTTAAAAACTAATTAATAAAATACCTCACTGGAATGGCAACAGAAAATGGAGTGTCAAGTGCAGAGACACTGAGGAGAATACATACAACCATTAACGCAAAAACACATCCCATCACCCATCATACTCACTGACACATACATGTTAATATCTACAAACACAGACAGAAGACATCCATTTACTTTAGTCCACTTTCCCTACAGAAACCAAAGCATTTGAAATGTTTTATGATGCTGTTTCAGATCCAATTGGAAGATGCCATGTGCTGTAATATACCTGGCAACTTAATGGTGGTTGCTGGCATCTTTAGCTTCATCAGCCTGACACTCCTTTTAGTAATTCTCTTTCACCCAGAAGACCGGATTGAAGCACTGAGCCTCAGGAATCTAAGAAGTGAAATTGGTAATGTATTTCAGCTAACAAATGCCATATTGAAATGACAATGGAATATAGTGTACTCATTTTTATCAACTTCAATTACATTGGATGATGGAGGTAAAGACAATAGTGACAACTCTGCTGATGATACTCCACTCACTTGATGGGTGAAGTGAAGCAAGCATGGCGCTGCCACTGAGGCTGCTGGTGTGTATGTCTAAAGCATGACGCTGCCACTGAGGCTGCTGGTGGGTATGTCTAACTGTGATGGGTGAAGTGAAGTAAGCATGACGCTGCCACTGAGGCTGCTGGTGTGTATGTCTAAAGCATGACGCTGCCACTGAGGCTGCTGGTGGGTATGTCTAACTGTGATGGGTGAAGTGAAGTAAGCATGACGCTGCCACTGAGGCTGCTGGTGTGTATGTCTAAAGCATGACGCTGCCACTGAGGCTGCTGGTGTGTATGTCTAACTGTGATGGGTGAAGTGAAGTAAGCATGACGCTGCCACTGAGGCTGCTGGTGGGTATGTCTAACTGTGATGGGTGAAGTAAGCATGACGCTGCCACTGAGGCTGCTGGTGTGTATGTCTAAAGCATGACGCTGCCACTGAGGCTGCTGGTGTGTATGTCTAACTGTGATGGGTGAAGTGAAGTAAGCATGGCGCTGCCACTGAGGCTGCTGGTGTGTATGTCTAACTGTGATGGGTGAAGTGAAGTAAGCATGAAGCTGCCACTGAGGCTGCTGGTGTGTATGTCTAACTGTGATGGGTGAAGTGAAGTAAGCATGACGCTGCCACTGAGGCTGCTGGTGTGTATGTCTAACTGTGATGGGTGAAGTGAAGTAAGCATGACGCTGCCACTGAGGCTGCTGGTGTGTATGTCTAAAGCATGACGCTGCCACTGAGGCTGCTGGTGTGTATGTCTAAAGCATGACGCTGCCACTGAGGCTGCTGGTGTGTATGTCTAACTGTGATGGGTGAAGTGAAGTAAGCATGACGCTGCCACTGAGGCTGCTGGTGGGTATGTCTAACTGTGATGGGTGAAGTGAAGTAAGCATGACGCTGCCACTGAGGCTGCTGGTGTGTATGTCTAAAGCATGACGCTGCCACTGAGGCTGCTGGTGTGTATGTCTAACTGTGATGGGTGAAGTGAAGTAAGCATGACGCTGCCACTGAGGCTGCTGGTGTGTATGTTTAAAGCATGACGCTGCCACTGAGGCTGCTGGTGTGTATGTCTAAAGCATGGCGCTGCCACTGAGGCTGCTGGTGTGTATGTCTAAAGCATGACGCTGCCACTGAGGCTGCTGGTGTGTATGTCTAACTGTGATGGGTGAAGTGAAGTAAGCATGACGCTGCCACTGAGGCTGCTGGTGTGTATGTCTAACTGTGATGGGTGAAGTGAAGTAAGCATGACGCTGCCACTGAGGCTGCTGGTGTGTATGTCTAAAGCATGACGCTGCCACTGAGGCTGCTGGTGGGTATGTCTAACTGTGATGGGTGAAGTGAAGTAAGCATGACGCTGCCACTGAGGCTGCTGGTGTGTATGTCTAACTGTGATGGGTGAAGTGAAGTAAGCATGACGCTGCCACTGAGGCTGCTGGTGTGTATGTCTAACTGTGATGGGTGAAGTGAAGTAAGCATGACGCTGCCACTGAGGCTGCTGGTGTGTATGTCTAAAGCATGACGCTGCCACTGAGGCTGCTGGTGTGTATGTCTAACTGTGATGGGTGAAGTGAAGTAAGCATGACGCTGCCACTGAGGCTGCTGGTGTGTATGTCTAACTGTGATGGGTGAAGTGAAGTAAGCATGACGCTGCCACTGAGGCTGCTGGTGTGTATGTCTAACTGTGATGGGTGAAGTGAAGTAAGCATGACGCTGCCACTGAGGCTGCTGGTGTGTATGTCTAACTGTGATGGGTGAAGTGAAGTAAGCATGACGCTGCCACTGAGGCTGCTGGTGGGTATGTCTAACTGTGATGGGTGAAGTGAAGTAAGCATGACGCTGCCACTGAGGCTGCTGGTGTGTATGTCTAAAGCATGACGCTGCCACTGAGGCTGCTGGTGTGTATGTCTAACTGTGATGGGTGAAGTGAAGTAAGCATGACGCTGCCACTGAGGCTGCTGGTGTGTATGTCTAAAGCATGACGCTGCCACTGAGGCTGCTGGTGTGTATGTCTAACTGTGATGGGTGAAGTGAAGTAAGCATGACGCTGCCACTGAGGCTGCTGGTGGGTATGTCTAACTGTGATGGGTGAAGTGAAGTAAGCATGGCGCTGCCACTGAGGCTGCTGGTGTGTATGTCTAAAGCATGACGCTGCCACTGAGGCTGCTGGTGTGTATGTCTAACTGTGATGGGTGAAGTGAAGTAAGCATGACGCTGCCACTGAGGCTGCTGGTGTGTATGTCTAAAGCATGACGCTGCCACTGAGGCTGCTGGTGTGTATGTCTAACTGTGATGGGTGAAGTGAAGTAAGCATGACGCTGCCACTGAGGCTGCTGGTGTGTATGTCTAAAGCATGACGCTGCCACTGAGGCTGCTGGTGTGTATGTCTAACTGTGATGGGTGAAGTGAAGTAAGCATGACGCTGCCACTGAGGCTGCTGGTGTGTATGTCTAACTGTGATGGGTGAAGTGAAGTAAGCATGACGCTGCCACTGAGGCTGCTGGTGTGTATGTCTAAAGCATGACGCTGCCACTGAGGCTGCTGGTGTGTATGTCTAAAGCATGACGCTGCCACTGAGGCTGCTGGTGTGTATGTCTAAAGCATGGCGCTGCCACTGAGGCTGCTGGTGTGTATGTCTAAAGCATGACGCTGCCACTGAGGCTGCTGGTGTGTATGTCTAACTGTGATGGGTGAAGTGAAGTAAGCATGACGCTGCCACTGAGGCTGCTGGTGTGTATGTCTAACTGTGATGGGTGAAGTGAAGTAAGCATGACGCTGCCACTGAGGCTGCTGGTGTGTATGTCTAACTGTGATGGGTGAAGTAAGCATGACGCTGCCACTGAGGCTGCTGGTGTGTATGTCTAAAGCATGACGCTGCCACTGAGGCTGCTGGTGTGTATGTCTAAAGCATGACGCTGCCACTGAGGCTGCTGGTGTGTATGTCTAACTGTGATGGGTGAAGTGAAGTAAGCATGACGCTGCCACTGAGGCTGCTGGTGTGTATGTCTAACTGTGATGGGTGAAGTGAAGTAAGCATGACGCTGCCACTGAGGCTGCTGGTGTGTATGTCTAACTGTGATGGGTGAAGTAAGCATGACGCTGCCACTGAGGCTGCTGGTGTGTATGTCTAAAGCATGACGCTGCCACTGAGGCTGCTGGTGTGTATGTCTAACTGTGATGGGTGAAGTGAAGTAAGCATGACGCTGCCACTGAGGCTGCTGGTGTGTATGTCTAAAGCATGACGCTGCCACTGAGGCTGCTGGTGTGTATGTCTAAAGCATGACGCTGCCACTGAGGCTGCTGGTATGTATGTCTAACTGTGATGGGTGAAGTGAAGTAAGCATGACGCTGCCACTGAGGCTGCTGGTGTGTATGTCTAACTGTGATGGGTGAAGTGAAGTAAGCATGACGCTGCCACTGAGGCTGCTGGTGTGTATGTCTAAAGCATGACGCTGCCACTGAGGCTGCTGGTGTGTATGTCTAACTGTGATGGGTGAAGTGAAGTAAGCATGACGCTGCCACTGAGGCTGCTGGTGTGTATGTCTAAAGCATGACGCTGCCACTGAGGCTGCTGGTGTGTATGTCTAAAGCATGACGCTGCCACTGAGGCTGCTGGTGTGTATGTCTAACTGTGATGGGTGAAGTGAAGTAAGCATGACGCTGCCACTGAGGCTGCTGGTGTGTATGTCTAAAGCATGACGCTGCCACTGAGGCTGCTGGTGTGTATGTCTAACTGTGATGGGTGAAGTGAAGTAAGCATGACGCTGCCACTGAGGCTGCTGGTGTGTATGTCTAACTGTGATGGGTGAAGTGAAGTAAGCATGACGCTGCCACTGAGGCTGCTGGTGTGTATGTCTAACTGTGATGGGTGAAGTAAGCATGACGCTGCCACTGAGGCTGCTGGTGTGTATGTCTAAAGCATGACGCTGCCACTGAGGCTGCTGGTGTGTATGTCTAACTGTGATGGGTGAAGTGAAGTAAGCATGACGCTGCCACTGAGGCTGCTGGTGTGTATGTCTAAAGCATGACGCTGCCACTGAGGCTGCTGGTGTGTATGTCTAAAGCATGACGCTGCCACTGAGGCTGCTGGTGTGTATGTCTAACTGTGATGGGTGAAGTGAAGTAAGCATGACGCTGCCACTGAGGCTGCTGGTGTGTATGTCTAACTGTGATGGGTGAAGTGAAGTAAGCATGACGCTGCCACTGAGGCTGCTGGTGTGTATGTCTAACTGTGATGGGTGAAGTGAAGTAAGCATGACGCTGCCACTGAGGCTGCTGGTGTGTATGTCTAACTGTGATGGGTGAAGTGAAGTAAGCATGACGCTGCCACTGAGGCTGCTGGTGTGTATGTCTAAAGCATGACGCTGCCACTGAGGCTGCTGGTGTGTATGTCTAAAGCATGACGCTGCCACTGAGGCTGCTGGTGTGTATGTCTAACTGTGATGGGTGAAGTGAAGTAAGCATGACGCTGCCACTGAGGCTGCTGGTGTGTATGTCTAACTGTGATGGGTGAAGTAAGCATGACGCTGCCACTGAGGCTGCTGGTGTGTATGTCTAAAGCATGACGCTGCCACTGAGGCTGCTGGTGTGTATGTCTAAAGCATGACGCTGCCACTGAGGCTGCTGGTGTGTATGTCTAAAGCATGACGCTGCCACTGAGGCTGCTGGTGGGTATGTCTAAAGCATGACGCTGCCACTGAGGCTGCTGGTGTGTATGTCTAACTGTGATGGGTGAAGTAAGCATGACGCTGCCACTGAGGCTGCTGGTGTGTATGTCTAACTGTGATGGGTGAAGTGAAGTAAGCATGACGCTGCCACTGAGGCTGCTGGTGTGTATGTCTAACTGTGATGGGTGAAGTGAAGTAAGCATGACGCTGCCACTGAGGCTGCTGGTGTGTATGTCTAAAGCATGACGCTGCCACTGAGGCTGCTGGTGGGTATGTCTAAAGCATGACGCTGCCACTGAGGCTGCTGGTGTGTATGTCTAACTGTGATGGGTGAAGTAAGCATGACGCTGCCACTGAGGCTGCTGGTGTGTATGTCTAACTGTGATGGGTGAAGTGAAGTAAGCATGACGCTGCCACTGAGGCTGCTGGTGTGTATGTCTAACTGTGATGGGTGAAGTGAAGTAAGCATGACGCTGCCACTGAGGCTGCTGGTGTGTATGTCTAACTGTGATGGGTGAAGTAAGCATGACGCTGCCACTGAGGCTGCTGGTGTGTATGTCTAAAGCATGACGCTGCCACTGAGGCTGCTGGTGTGTATGTCTAAAGCATGACGCTGCCACTGAGGCTGCTGGTGTGTATGTCTAAAGCATGACGCTGCCACTGAGGCTGCTGGTGGGTATGTCTAAAGCATGACGCTGCCACTGAGGCTGCTGGTGTGTATGTCTAACTGTGATGGGTGAAGTAAGCATGACGCTGCCACTGAGGCTGCTGGTGTGTATGTCTAACTGTGATGGGTGAAGTGAAGTAAGCATGGCGCTGCCACTGAGGCTGCTGGTGTGCATGTCTAAAGCATGACGCTGCCACTGAGGCTGCTGGTGTGTATGTCTAACTGTGATGGGTGAAGTGAAGTAAGCATGACGCTGCCACTGAGGCTGCTGGTGTGTATGTCTAAAGCATGACGCTGCCACTGAGGCTGCTGGTGTGTATGTCTAAAGCATGACGCTGCCACTGAGGCTGCTGGTGTGTATGTCTAACTGTGATGGGTGAAGTGAAGTAAGCATGACGCTGCCACTGAGGCTGCTGGTGTGTATGTCTAACTGTGATGGGTGAAGTGAAGTAAGCATGACGCTGCCACTGAGGCTGCTGGTGTGTATGTCTAAAGCATGACGCTGCCACTGAGGCTGCTGGTGTGTATGTCTAAAGCATGACGCTGCCACTGAGGCTGCTGGTGTGTATGTCTAACTGTGATGGGTGAAGTAAGCATGACGCTGCCACTGAGGCTGCTGGTGTGTATGTCTAACTGTGATGGGTGAAGTAAGGATGACGCTGCCACTGAGGCTGCTGGTGTGTATGTCTAAAGCATGACGCTGCCACTGAGGCTGCTGGTGTGTATGTCTAACTGTGATGGGTGAAGTAAGCATGACGCTGCCACTGAGGCTGCTGGTGTGTATGTCTAAAGCATGACGCTGCCACTGAGGCTGCTGGTGTGTATGTCTAAAGCATGACGCTGCCACTGAGGCTGCTGGTGGGTATGTCTAAAGCATGACGCTGCCACTGAGGCTGCTGGTGTGTATGTCTAACTGTGATGGGTGAAGTGAAGTAAGCATGACGCTGCCACTGAGGCTGCTGGTGTGTATGTCTAAAGCATGACGCTGCCACTGAGGCTGCTGGTGTGTATGTCTAACTGTGATGGGTGAAGTAAGCATGACGCTGCCACTGAGGCTGCTGGTGTGTATGTCTAAAGCATGACGCTGCCACTGAGGCTGCTGGTGTGTATGTCTAAAGCATGACGCTGCCACTGAGGCTGCTGGTGTGTATGTCTAAAGCATGACGCTGCCACTGAGGCTGCTGGTGTGTATGTCTAACTGTGATGGGTGAAGTGAAGTAAGCATGACGCTGCCACTGAGGCTGCTGGTGTGTATGTCTAAAGCATGACGCTGCCACTGAGGCTGCTGGTGTGTATGTCTAACTGTGATGGGTGAAGTGAAGTAAGCATGACGCTGCCACTGAGGCTGCTGGTGTGTATGTCTAAAGCATGACGCTGCCACTGAGGCTGCTGGTGTGTATGTCTAACTGTGATGGGTGAAGTGAAGTAAGCATGACGCTGCCACTGAGGCTGCTGGTGGGTATGTCTAAAGCATGACGCTGCCACTGAGGCTGCTGGTGTGTATGTCTAACTGTGATGGGTGAAGTGAAGTAAGCATGACGCTGCCACTGAGGCTGCTGGTGGGTATGTCTAACTGTGATGGGTGAAGTGAAGTAAGCATGACGCTGCCACTGAGGCTGCTGGTGTGTATGTCTAAAGCATGACGCTGCCACTGAGGCTGCTGGTGTGTATGTCTAACTGTGATGGGTGAAGTGAAGTAAGCATGACGCTGCCACTGAGGCTGCTGGTGTGTATGTCTAACTGTGATGGGTGAAGTGAAGTAAGCATGACGCTGCCACTGAGGCTGCTGGTGTGTATGTCTAAAGCATGACGCTGCCACTGAGGCTGCTGGTGTGTATGTCTAACTGTGATGGGTGAAGTGAAGTAAGCATGACGCTGCCACTGAGGCTGCTGGTGTGTATGTCTAAAGCATGACGCTGCCACTGAGGCTGCTGGTGTGTATGTCTAAAGCATGACGCTGCCACTGAGGCTGCTGGTGTGTATGTCTAACTGTGATGGGTGAAGTGAAGTAAGCATGACGCTGCCACTGAGGCTGCTGGTGTGTATGTCTAAAGCATGACGCTGCCACTGAGGCTGCTGGTGTGTATGTCTAACTGTGATGGGTGAAGTGAAGTAAGCATGACGCTGCCACTGAGGCTGCTGGTGTGTATGTCTAAAGCATGACGCTGCCACTGAGGCTGCTGGTGTGTATGTCTAACTGTGATGGGTGAAGTGAAGTAAGCATGACGCTGCCACTGAGGCTGCTGGTGTGTATGTCTAACTGTGATGGGTGAAGTGAAGTAAGCATGACGCTGCCACTGAGGCTGCTGGTGTGTATGTCTAAAGCATGACGCTGCCACTGAGGCTGCTGGTGTGTATGTCTAAAGCATGACGCTGCCACTGAGGCTGCTGGTGTGTATGTCTAACTGTGATGGGTGAAGTAAGCATGACGCTGCCACTGAGGCTGCTGGTGTGTATGTCTAAAGCATGACGCTGCCACTGAGGCTGCTGGTGTGTATGTCTAAAGCATGACGCTGCCACTGAGGCTGCTGGTGTGTATGTCTAACTGTGATGGGTGAAGTAAGCATGACGCTGCCACTGAGGCTGCTGGTGTGTATGTCTAAAGCATGACGCTGCCACTGAGGCTGCTGGTGTGTATGTCTAAAGCATGACGCTGCCACTGAGGCTGCTGGTGTGTATGTCTAAAGCATGGCGCTGCCACTGAGGCTGCTGGTGTGTATGTCTAACCGTGGACATGTGTGTCGCCAGCTGAACTGCAGGGAGAGACTGCCTGTCTCCTGGGAAGCCGCCAGCTGCCACTGGATGGGCGCAATGTGACCGTCCTTGTCGGACTCGAAGCACCCTTAGACACAAATCATCATCATCATCACCAGCTGCCACTGGGTGGCCAGCTGGCCTTGGTATTTGAGCGCAGCGAGGACGGTGTACCGCTGACCTGCTCTTACTGTCGGTGTGACCTGCAGGCGGTAAGTCACTGTGTGACAGTGTGACCTGCAGGAGGGTGACCTGCAGGAGGGTCCAAGTCACTTGTTGCTATTCTGGTGTTCCGTTATGTGTATGCTAGAGCTTCCTTTATCCAATCTATCTTTGTCTGATGTGCGCATGTTTGGTGCTTTGTTATGTATTATGCAGTTCATATTTATCATTGCATTTAATTACACATATCTGTCAAATGCAACCCTGACACATGCTATGGACTCTGCATTCCAATATGAACGTTATATGTTTCAGGTGGATGAACCAGCAGTTCCCAAATGCTTTATCGAGGACTGCTCTGCCAGCCACCGCTGGTGCGCAGCTGAAGGCGGGCTGAACGAGACAGGGGCGATCTCTGGTGGTCCTCAGGGGTCGGAGACACCACACCCTTGCTGTAAAGTGTGCCCGCCGCAGCGTCCATCGCCGAAAAGCACAGGTCAGTCATCCCTTATTTTGAATTCTGACGGGAACTTTCCACACATCTACCACACGATTTGCCACACGATTGCCCAGCCGATGACAGTTTGCGTCCTGTGCCACTTAATTCATTATTTGGTGACGTATGCTATAGATTACAAGTCTATTGGTGTACCTTCCCGAGTGCCATCGTCAATTATGATGATATATTTGGGAAACGGGGACGTTTCTTGATTTCAAGGGATTTGTTTGAGTTCACTCTTAGTATGGGGTCCCAAGGAACAACCCGGAGGAGAAGCAGCATGGTGCAGTGTGTCATTGCATCCAGCTGTGCGTTTTCATGAATTTCAGCAGTCTATAGATGTATTGCATTTTTCTGATGCACCATGCTTGTTTTCGTCAAGACCATCTATTCTAAAGCCGCTTTGTTTCTACTGTTCCAGTCCAGCCCGAAATTCCGGCGATCGACCCATCCGTGCCATACACTCACACCATCTACAACTCTACCTTTCACCACTTACCGGCCGGTCTGTGCCACTATGCCCCAGCGGTGCTGCTGGTGGTGACATCTATACCGGCTGCCACCGCTCGGCGCGCCCTCCTGCGGCAACTGTATCAAACCGACGCTGCTGAGCACGGCGTTCAATTGACCTTTCTCCTCGGCCGTCCTGCCGCCGTCCGCCATGCTTTCAACGATTTCAAAGAAGAGGACTTCAAAAAAGAAGACTACGAATTCGAGTCGCCTGAGGAGGAAGCTCGTGCGAGACGAGACAGCGAGGCGAAGGCACGCGAGACGGAGGCTCGCGCGCCAGCCACCCAGCGAGCAGTGGACGCCGAGGCTGCCATATATGGTGATATCATCCAATCGGACGTGCCCGAACACTACTTCCACCTCACGCTGAAAACAGTCAGCCTCCTGGATGCCGTGCGGCGGCGCTGCCCGCGACTCCGGTTCGTCGCTAAGACGGATGACGACGTGTTTGTGAATATCCGACTCTTGGCGAGGGAGTCCTCGGCGCTGAACGCCTCTGGCTCTATATACGGCTCGTTCCAGGAGCGACCAGCGGGCTCGCGTAATTTATTCGACCGCTGGTACACCAGCGAGCGCGAGTGGCCGTGGCGCGCGCTCCCGCAGTTCGTGCTCGGGCCGGGTTATCTAATCTCTGTCGACGTGGTCGACGCTCTCTTCCGACAGGCGCTGCGTACACAATACCACCACCTGGAAGATGTGTTTGTGACGGGAATAGTGGCAGAGGCGGCAGGCGTGGCGCGCAGACAGTGGCCCGGGCTTTGCTCGAACCTCATACGTTCCGTTAACGTTTGCCAGGCCACCAGCTGTGTGTTTACACACAAGGTTGATATGGATCAGCTGGAGAACACCTTGCACCACCTGGTGAACGCATCGCGCAGGTTCCCTCTCGAGAAAATGTGCCAAAAACCGGCAGCAAGCTCATAATTAGGGTTGTTTTGACCCTCGTCAACCCTCCTTGTTGAGTGGCGATTGAGGGTTATATACATGTTATGGTATACAGGTAATCCCATAATTAGATGCCCACCTCCATCCGTGAAAAGCGATGAAATCACGATAACGCAACCATATTCCACCGGCACGGCGGTTACTCATTGCAGTTTTGTTCATGACATGTTTTGCAACACACCTTCACCGGGTAACTTTCAGCACGTGCTTGGTGTGGCGGCCTCCTTCCGCCATATGCATTATTTCACGAACTGTGAAGTTGTCAATCAGCTACTTGCACAAAGCACATCTCCCGTGGGATCCGCCTAAAAAAACGAACTATTCAAGTCGGCAATGGTTTGAGAGTTTCCTTGGTACACCACGAATTTTGCATACCCCACAAAATAAGTCTTGGCGGACTTAATCCACCCCGGGTGGCCTACAAGACAACTCCGACCTGGTGGGGAGGGGGGTCAAAGTGAACCCCACCAACTCAAAAGTTAAAAGGGCTAGGAAGACGGGACAAAGTGTTCGAAAGCTCAGAACAAAACTTGTAGTCATTTCGGTCATTTTTTGGCTCAGGTCAATAATGAGGTCACTAGAGGTCACCAAAGGTCAAATTTGGCAACCTATGAAGTCTGACGCAGAGACCCCCAATATCTCAGGAACTGTGAGAGCTAGAAACAAATGGAAAACAGCAATAGAAAGCTCTTGAAAATGTAATCGCCAGGGTTTCAATGCAGTCTTCATTCAATCCTCAAGTTTGCGTTGTACGTTGTCTGCAATTGCGTTGTCCTAGTATGACTGAACTAATGGTCAGGTAAGATTTGTATAGGTAGAGTCTCTGAAACTGTGCGGCTCACAGTGGTTTTGGTAAGACAACCGAACATGCACAATCAATTTAAACACATTAGCTTGACGAAAATGCAAAAATCATATGGAAATATCCACAGGATAGAATTCTACAGGAATTTCTGACCGCGCAGCTAATTATGGTATTACCTGTTTATATGCTATGGAAGTGACTAGTGCGAAGTACCTACCTGATTGTTTTGAGAGCGTCCTCTTCATATGTGCAGAAGATGGAAGCATGCGTTGGCTCCGCGGTGATGTTAGTGCCAATACAGTATTTGCAGCCATTTCTGTCCACATCCTTGCCAGGTGCGTGCATATTAACTAAAGAAAATTTGAAAATTGCATTATTCTCGCTGAATGCTGTACCAGTACTGTAAATGGACATCTAGTAGAGCCTCAGCGAATTGTCGCAGGCTAAGTCAATAGATACCCGTCTCGTTAATAGCTTACGTGAGCAGTGAGCACTGAGCAGTGATCAGTGAGTACTGAAGACAAGAGGAGAAACCGACAAGGAGCAAAGCGTAACCTAACCAAATGGTGAGCAGACATACTGACGTACCCCAGGACGTACCCCAGACGAGGATCTGGATTCCGGATCCAGAAAGATCTCTAAAAACACAATGACTATGACTAATAAATATATGATCCCACTGGATATGTCAAATAATAAGCGAACATTGGGTGGATCAAGCTTAGCTGACATTTAGCAGCGGATCTCGGATTTCACAGGACCCCGTGGTAAAAAGTGATTCATCATCACTCAAGATCTTGAATACGGCCGGGCCCACAGGCCACAGTAGGTATTTAGGTATAGCATATATCTGAAAAATGTAACAGCAGTTATACTTATACAATCTTACCTGTTCCGTTTCCAACGGAGTAAGGTATTCACATTAATGTACAGGGAAGGAGGCAAGGGAGTAAGACCCAATGAAGTACAATATCTAAAAGCGTCAGTAGACTTGGCTCATATCATGGATCCAGGCGCGCACACAAGGGGAGGGGGGGGACACGGGCCCGTGCCACCCCCCCCCCCCCTACGAAATGCGGGGCCCCTCTGCGGAGGCGGCCCCGTGTGGCCTCTGTTTGGTTGTAGTTTTTGTTTGGCGCATTTTGTGGAAATTTTCCGAAAAAAATACATTTTTGTAAACAAAAATTGGGTGTCAAAAACTGAAAATTTCGCAAATCCGATATAGCCATTTGTAAGACCTGTTTGGCACGCGGGCCCGTGCCCGCTTACGAAATGCTATGATGCCACCGACCCACCCTATGAGGGTGGGGCCCCTGTCGGGTTGAATTTTTTACAAATCAAGTGATCTTTTTTTTCATCCGAAGGGGCCCACCGTGAAAATATAGAAACCGAAGTTCTCGCGAAAATGTGTAACAGGTCGAAGCTCTAAGGAGAACAAAAAGATCAATATATAAAATACGACGAAGTGTACCTCATACAGAGGCGCACACAAGGGGGGTGGAGGGGCACACGGGCCCGTGCCCCCCCCCCCCCTACGAAATGTCGGGCCCCTCTGAGGCGGCCTGGTGGGGCCCTTCTGAGGCGACTCCGTGGGGCCCCTCTGAGGTGGCCCCGCGGGGGCCCCTCTGAGGCTACCCGTGGGGATTCCTCTAAGGCTGCCCGTGGGGATTCCTCTGAGGCTGCCCAGTGGGCCCCTTTTTGGTTGTATTTTTATATTAAAAAATCAGGATTCTTTTTAACAAATGAAAGTTAAAGTTTTACATTTTATATTTGCATCTCGAATGGCACAGAGGCGCACACAAGGGGGGGCACATGGGCCGTGCCCCCCTTACGAAATGCCGGGTCCCTGCATATCGTAAAGGGGCCCCGCGGCGGGCCCCCTTACGGACAGCCCCCCCCCCCGCGGTGGGGCCCCTGTCGGGTTGGTATTTTGTTTTATACATAAAATCCGGATGTATGGGCCACACATGGCAAATTAAATGGCCAATGGAGACATGAACAGTGAAAGTTCTTCATTTTGTTTTCATACGAAGGGGCCCACCGCAAAAATATAGAAAGCGACGTTATCGCGAAAATGTGTAACGGGTCGAAGCTCTAAGGAGAACACATATATATATATAAATAAGATGCGTGAAGTGTGCCTCATACCAGACGCGCGCACAAGGGGGGGGGGGACACTGGTCCATGTGCCACTCCCCCTTATGAAATGCGGGCCCCTCTAATGGTGGGGCCCCTGTCTCTGGGTGTGTATTTTTTTTGTATAGAAGGAAATTGTGGAATGGTATTTTCTTCCACAAATTAAGTGAGTTTTTATTTTCTATTTTATCTTAGCACATCACGACTGTCCGCGGCCAGATGACGTATAATGCGCCAATTGTGGCATCCGTGAATTCATTCACGAGGGTGCGTTCGGTATCTAGATATTGTTTTCCTTTGATATTCTCCGCTAGATAATTAGTCGCCGATAATTTCCCTTCGCGACGTTTGGCATCTACTCCATGTCGGGTGGAGAGATTTTTCAGTTGAAAAATTATCGACTCCGCAGAGCGTTCGGTATCTGCAAGCAGAGGCGCACACAAGGGGGGGGGCACACGGGACCGTGTCCCCCCGCCTTACAAAATGCGTGGTCCCTCTGACGGCGGCCCCGCGGGGGCTTGGCCCCTGTTTGGTTGCATTAAAAAAAAATCCTGATTTATTTTTTACAAATGAAAGTCAACATTTTACATTTTACTATTTTCATCAGAAGGGCCCAGAGGCGCACAGCAAGGGGGGGGGACGCGGGCCTGTGCCCCTTTCGAATTTCGGGACCCCTATGAGGCCCCCTGTCCGGTTGGTATATATGTCGGGGTCGGGGCCCTGTACGGTTGTATTTTTTTGGTTATAAAAAAATATATCAAAATTCCGGATGTATTTTTACAAAGTGAAAAGCGAAAGTTTGCATTTTGTTATTTTCATCCGAAGGGCCCACCGCCGCAAATATAGAAAGAAAAAACTATCGCGAAAATGTGTAACGGTGGTCGAAGTTTCTAAGGATAAAAATATATAAAATAAGACGTGAAGTGTTCCTCATACCAGAGGCGCACACAAGGGGGACACACTGGCCCACGTGCTCCTCCCCCTTATGAATTGCGGGGCCCCTCTAAGGCGGCTCGGTGGGCCCTGTCCGGTGTATTTTTTCTAAGAAGAAATTCGGATGTAATTTTCATAAATGAAAAGTGAGTTGTATTTTCTATTGTCATCTTGCACACCACGACTGTCCGCGGCCCCGTGAACGTAATGCGGCCAATGTGCATCCCTGCATCCATTCAAGCGTGCGTTCGGTACTCTGAAAAAAGTTTAAATTTTAGATATTTCTCCGCAGGAAAATTATCGACGATAATTTTCCAGTCGCGCGTTCGGCATCTACTCTGTCGGGGATAATGTTCATTATCGCTCTGCAGAGGCGTTCGGTATATGCAAGGATGTCGGCTTTCGGCTTTCCATCGGCTTTTTGCGTGCGCTGTAAAACACGTATGTAACTCAACTCCGGCGTGAAATTGGTATTAGCCGACCTTAAAAGCAACAGGAATTACTTTGAGAACACAACTATGTGCAAAAACTCAAGTTAAAAGAAAGCAAATGGCCGCCGGTGAACGCAGCGGCAGTCGTCAGCTGGCTACGACGAAGGGATAATATCTAAGCGACCCTGCTTCGGACATTTTCCACGATTCTCGGCCCGCGACGGAAAATTTATCGGGGATGATTTTCCATTTTCCAAATACCGAATGTTGATCCTTGTGAGGTCAATATTGGTGTCACCGATGTCACCAAAATGTCAGTTGGTCATATATGGGTTGTCCTTAAACAAACTGTTTGCCTCGAGAACTAGGGAGCGCCGAAAAAGCGCCGAAGAATCAATTCAGAAAAAAATTACATTCGAAAGATATTTAACCGCCCTCTGTGCCGGGGGGGGGGGGGGGAGGTGTTTAGTGTTTAGACACCCCTAAGGTTTTTTCGGCCGTTAGCAGAAAAACTGCGTTTTCTTTTTGTACAGCTGTCTCGGGCATCAATTTACCCACATTATGTGTGCAATTCTTGACCTCGGGTCACCCTCAGGTCAGGTCACCAGGTCTAGGTCACGTTACCGCACCTCAAAAAAGTTTGCCGGTCGCATTGACAGCCACAGTTTTTGGCCCCATCGGTTTAAAACTTACAGGATTTTATAAAGTCATAGGTACCTACAATTCGGATGTATAATATTTGGTAGGTTATATCGGTGACTAAGTTCGGGTCAATTTCGTGACCACCCCATGTATAAGTTCAATGGGGAAATATTCAAACGCCTCCTATTCCGAGGATACGCATGATATCAGGTCCAATTCCTTCCTGGTCATGTTATTATAGGCCATTCTTGATGATCCATGGTTCATTTTTCTGTGTTCAGTGACCCTACAGTGTCAGTCGAGGTCATCTGAGGTCACCAAACACTTTGTCAATAACTTTCGAAAGAATGAAGATAAATAAGTGCCACCGGCACCCAATGTGTTCGTCTCGTCGAGACACGTCTCCTCAATATGCAACATGATCTACTTGGGTCAACACTGACTTTGACCTTTGCTGAGGTCAAAATTTCTAAGTTGCTCATACACATGGTCAACATGAACATGCGCTCTTGAATAGAACGAACACGGTGTGTCAAAATTATTGCCATTATCCTTATTAGGTCAAAAGTTTAGTTGCGAAAACTGTTTTGCCAAACAGCCTTTTGACCTGTTGATGACCTCTGAAGTCTGGAGCCCACTCGCTATTGAAATGAGCTAAAATCTGAGGGAACCAATGGCGATTGCATATTTTAATTAGCTTTCGATAGTTTGTTTCGTTTGTTACTAGTTATCACAGTTCCCGAGATATTTTGGGGTTTTAGAAGCGAAGTCCTAAAACTTGAAAATCTGAACCTGTGATGACCTCTGGTGAACTAATTATTGACCTTTAGACAAAAAACATGACGAATTGGTTTCACAAATGATTTTTGACAAGATCTGAGGTAAATCTGACAGCACCTTGCATACAGGAAATTAACCCGCGCCGGTCTGGTGCTCGGCGCCACCTTCGTCGTGCCGTGGGGTCAACGCCCCCGCAGAACTTGGTTCCTATGGAACGTAGACAAAAACCGTAATCACCCTTTCGAAAACTCGTCAAAAATCAATTTTTGAAAC